>JAGKPW010002249.1:600000-892500 GCA_019926035.1 Melaleuca alternifolia | reverse complement strand
GATGGTGCCGCGAGGCCGGGCGAGGAATCGGAAGGCTGTTCCTCCCCGAAGACCTCCGATGACGAAACTGCAGCAGACGCGCGGGGCAAGGGGGTCGGATCCATGTCCAATTCCAGCTCCTCCCCGGTGGTCATCGAGGACGGATCCGACGACGAGGAGGGCCTGGTGACGGCGGCCGCCAAGCTTCACAGGAAGCGCAGCAGCAGGATTTTCGGGTTCTCAGTGACCCAAGAGGAGGGAGCCGATTACGATGAAGGCGACGACAATCCGGGGGGCGGCCACCCAGTGACCCGGCAGTTCTTCCCGGTGGAGGAGGAGGAGGAGCTGGAGGAAGATGGTGGACGGGCAGGAATGGAGGCCGCCGTGCCAGCGGGGTTCCCAAGGGCGCACTGGGTCGGAGTCAGGTTCTGCCAGTCAGATCATCATCCAATCGGGTCGGGCAAGGGCTCACCGATGTTGGATGCTGCACAGCCCATGAAGAAGAGCAGGAGAGGGCCGAGGTCGCGGAGTTCCCAGTATAGAGGGGTCACTTTTTACAGGCGAACTGGAAGATGGGAGTCTCATATATGGTTTGTCATTCTCTATTCAAAATTTCTTTTTTCTCGTGTGGGACTTTCTCCACAGAAAAAAAAAGCCAGACTTTTCTTGGGGGGGGGGGGATACAACTAGTCTTCTTTCCCTCGCGCTTTTTAGTGAGATTTGTCCAATCAAAATTTCAGTTTCTTGTTTGCTATGGTGCAGGGACTGTGGAAAGCAAGTTTATCTGGGTATGTAATATGTATGCACTTGCTGGGGGTTGATCTCCTTAATTATCTCTTCATTTTCTTGTCAGGAATGGCAATAAAAATGAGAAATGCATTCCTCTTCCCCTCCCCTTAATATATGCTTTTTAGAGATTGTTTCGGATTGGTGCTGAGATAATATTGTATGCTCGTTTTTGGTGTGCACAGGTGGGTTTGACACTGCTCATGCAGCTGCTCGGTGAGCTCCTCCCTGTCTCCCTTTCCTTTGAGAAAATATTTATGATCTTTTTTTCCTCATTTTTTGAGGGTTTATCATAATTTAATTTGAGATTAAATGAGCTTATATTTTGGAAAAAAAATAAAATTCAGAGCGTATGATAGGGCGGCAATCAAGTTTCGCGGAGTAGAAGCAGATATAAATTTTCGGATTGAAGACTATCAAGAAGACATGAAACAGGTAAAGTCTGCAAGAGGGTTTTCTAGAAAAGCTAAAATATATGAAATAGAAGGAAGAGAAATATGTAGAGGCCATATCTGTTGTAGCTTCTTTATCTATCGACTGCTTCCCACCTAATTTCTGAAGTTCAACTTCCGAGATGCCTCTTTCTTCCTTTCCTTTTTATGTTTTATTTCGAAAGTAATGGCTTTCTAAAATGACCATTCGGCACGCAATGAAAAGGAAGGGCGGGTTATTGTTGCAGATGAGTAATTTAACCAAGGAAGAATTCGTGCACGTACTTCGCCGGCAAAGCACCGGATTTCCAAGAGGAAGCTCGAAGTACCGAGGAGTCACATTGCACAAGTGCGGAAGATGGGAAGCTAGAATGGGACAATTTCTGGGCAAGAAGTATATATCCCTACATTTCTGATGATTTTCATCTTCATAATATGCCTTTGGCCTCTGATATGCCCCCCATAATTTCTTGATTTCTTTGAATACGGTTGATTCAACAGGTATGTGTATCTAGGACTGTTTGATACCGAGATTGATGCTGCAAGGTTCGTGTATATAGGCTTAACTTGGGAAATTGTAAAATTAAGTTGGAATAAAGTAAAGATGTTGCAAGAACTTGTGAAATGATTTTCCCAGTGATTACGAATTCTTGCAGGGCTTATGACAAAGCGGCGATTAAGTGTAATGGCAAGGATGCTGTCACCAATTTTGACCCCAGTATCTATGAGAATGAGCTTAACCCCAGTGGTAGATTTTTGCAGATCAACTCCTTAATTTAAATGATCTCCTTAATTTAAATGATCATATATTTTATAAATTATCCAGGGAGTAAGTAAACTTTGTTGCCTTTTTTATTGCTATTGGCGGGTGGCAGAATCTTCTGCAAGTGCTGCAGATCACAATCTTGATTTGAGCTTGGGAAGTTCAGCTTCAAAGCCAAACAATCATGAAGTTGGAAATGATGTCCAAAATGTTGGGGTTGACCAGAGTTCCTCACCATTGCCATACGAAAGCGATTGGCGAACTCGAGAATTGAGGCCCAAGGTTGATATTTTTTACGTTCTTTTGCATGAGTGTACTTGACAATCTTCTATGAAGTTTGGCTCTCCTTTTCTTTTTTTTTCCAGTGTGAAGTGGATTGCCAAGTTTCTGCTTCTGATTATGTGGTTGCAGCTAAATCTACATCAAGAGCCAGGAAGAAGGAATGGCTACAGCGAAGCTGAGACCGCGCTGTTGCTGAGCCAAACGCACATTCACTCTCCGGGCTCCATTAGAGCTCCTACTGCTCATGATGAATTGCAAAGATATGGACAAACGAAGAGACCAGGAGATCATCAAGCTCACAGCATGCTTCACCTTCTTCCACCACATCTCGGCTCACCAAATTACCAAGTGAGCGTCTCGGACACAGACACTTCGCTTTATTTATTTATTTATTTCCAGCAGCTTGGATATCCGATTGTCTCTGCTCAACCAGTTCCACCATTTGTTCCTGCGATTCTTGTTCAGTGTACATAAAAATTTACGGTAGGAATACAATCTGTTTTAGAAGTGCTATAGTGGAAGGAAATTTGCCTAACCCCCTAAAGAAAGGTTGCTACCAATTCGTCGAGTGACGCAAAAATTGATATAGCGATGCCTCAATTGGATAAATTAAAGATTTGATAAAACACCCAATTAGATTCCATTAAATATGTTTCAGTGAGTATTTATTATGAGCAGCAATTTCTTGCTTGTCGACATTATGGGGTGCGATGTTAAATGCGTAGTTCGTATGCATTAAGGGGCGACTCATCATGTGAACAAGTTGACACCGTCGAAGTTATGGGGACCACTTTTTTTATTTTTCCCTCTTAAATCTTTGTTTCGTAGGTGCAGCTCGCAAGCAGCAGCTATGGAGATAGAATTGGAGGAGATCTTTCACTGTCATCAACAACACCACCACCACCACCACCAAGCGAGCATCAACAATGGCGCTCATCAACGCCATCAGCAGCATCATCATCAACATCGAGTGCTCTCCATGTCTATGCAACTGCTGCAGCATCATCAGGATTCCCACAGCAGATCAGACCCACCCCAAATTGGCTGCAGAAAAATGGGTTTCACTCATTCACGAGACCTTGATTGAACCCCACCCAAAAAAAGAAGGGGCGCAAAGAAACAAAAATTTGTCTTCCAATAATTTTTCTGCTCTGTCCATTTATCTGGGTCATCCTCGAAATTTTTGTTCTCGTCTTCTATATAGAATATCAGGCTCTGTAATGGAACCCTCCTTTTCCTTCACTTTTGTGTTTTTTTATATATATATATTCCTTCTTCTCTCTAACCCCACAAGTAGAGAGAGAAGGAAGAGAGAGAAGTAGAGGAATATCATGGATGTTTTTTCAGATTACGGAAGTGTGGTAGGGAGATCTTGGTCGTCGGTCAAAACTAACAAACGGACGAAATCTATCGACTAGATTTTCTGGGTTTCTGACTGGAAACTGCTCCAATCTTAATGCATGGTTTTGATGATTGTTCTGTTTTGTTTTGCCGGCCTATGGAATTTATGACCTCGCGTCTACCCTATAAAATAAAAAGTAATCTATCATTACATCTTTATTGGTTCTTTCATTTTTATTTTTAGGGTTTTGGGTTCATGTTCTCGTCCTCGCTCTATGAAACACCCACCTCAACTTTTTTGTTCTCTTGTTTATTGACGCTCGTGTTATCTTTAGGATGTTGTCCCATGATCTTGTTGGCTTGTTGTTCGATTTTAGCAACATCTTCGGCTATTTTCTTGGGCTGATGTGAGGGAGGTCCTACATGGGGGTGCCTTTAATTCTTGGTTTCCCTAATGGAGTAAATGCTAAAACAAGGACACGAGTGATTGGGAGATGGGGTTGAAAAAGAGAAATGTAGCTTAGGTTCCCATCAAAAGGAGAGCGAGGCATATATATGGAGAGATTTTTTTGGGTGGAAAAATTAAATGAGGAGATTCAGGAGTGGTGAAATTCCAAGGAAAAAAGAAAAGAAAAGGAAGGGGTAATTCAATAAATATAGAGAGTTCTTCTTTTGGGGAGGACGAATGAAGCAAATTTACGAATTGGGTGGTGATTTCAATTTGGCATAGCCTTGGAAATATCAACTGGATGGTGATGAGTGGTCGCTGTCAAGGGTGTCCTTTGAATCAGTTCTCTCGGCCAAAAGCAGTCAGACACGGCTATTATTACGAGAGGGACTTATCATCCTTAACCCCAAACTTTCCAAAGGACACTGATAAAAGGGGAGGGAGGGGACTGTGTCCTAAAGGGCAAGAGTTAACCCCCTGAGCAAGTGAGTAGTTTTCCATCTTGGTTTTCTGTTTTTCTTTTCTATTAAGTTCTGTTGGGAAAGTAAAAAAAGAAGCGGGGAAGGGGAATCGCTTGCGAAGAAAATCTACATGGACCTTTTACTTTCAAGAAAGGGAGAAATGGAATTGCTGCCCGAAGATTCTACGTATACGGACATCTTGAATATCGGGTTTTACTTAGACGAATGGTGGGATGATTACGATAAACAAATTGAAAGGAACCTGTGCTTTTCAGTGACCGCCAACGTCGATCTCCATTATTTCTACATATAATTGACCCGGTCTAAAAAGAAATTAGTCCAGGCAAGTATTTAGTTCATTGCATAATCATTTTTGTGAAGTAAGTAGTTTTCGGATTCTATTGTAAGAGTAAAAAAAAAAATTGCTCTGTGTTCTGAAAAAGATCAGAAAGGACGTCTCTGTGTGTAATTATATCAAGGGGCCGGAAGAATTCTTAAACTTAATAATTAAGTCTAAATATTCATATCTCTATAGTTATAATTAGCCAAGCTCTTGAACTTCAAAATCAGCAAAAGTGTCACTGTGCGCCACCAGCTGCCAGTCAAAGTAAAACGTCCCGAATGATGGGCAAAATATGAATTTTCAGATTTCGTTCCCCCGTATATGTTTTGTCCTCTCATCCGTTCGCATGATACTAGGTTACGGACATGTGAAAAAGCTTTCTTGTTTGCTGCTATCAAACCTGCGAGGGTACGAAGCTGCGAGGGGGTTAGATGAATGCACATCCTGCAAGCAACGATATTTTATTTGTTTATCATTTCAGCAATAAAGAAATATTTCCAAGAAGGGCAACTCCATGACAGCAAAAGTTAGTAGAATAGTCAGGGGATCAATTAAAATATTATCAACTTGGAGCAGATATTTCTAGATTTAGGTGACGAGGAATAAAATATGGAGAAGAGATACGTCATCTGGGTCGTCAACCTTGATTTTTATAATATTCGTGCAAGAATAAAGAAGGATGATCCCACTATTTCTTTATTTGTTTGCCTTATCAAGAATTTCTAGGACACAGTATAATCTTCTCAGACACTGTTACACATGGGTGCACTGTCATACTGGACCTCCTTTTCTCGTCCACTCGAAAATTCATGAGACATCCTAGAATAGTATTCCGCGTGTCGCTTATCAAGCTTCATAAAAAATACAAATAGCTTGGCACTAGTGGTGACATATACTATAGCTTGAAAAGAGTGCTGCCTAGGGGCGTGGGGGTGAAATTAAATTAGATGCAAACTTTAAAGTGGAATCGGTATAATATAAAATTAATCAGTTGTCCCCCAACTCAATCGAAGATCTTTTCAATTTATGGAATTTAAAACCTATGTCCTAAACTGGTAATCTACTCACAAGTCTCATCATTGTAAGTCACTTATTTGATAAACAATTCATACATAAATCAAGTATGTATACGCATATACTATGTGGCTGAAAGTGATATTGAAGAAACAGACGTACAGCACATAAGCCAACTCAGGGACAAGCCATTACAGGCAGTGCTGTTGGAAAGACCTAACAAGCTGCGACAGGACCATAACATTTGACGAAGCCACTACATGTCCAAGTTAGGCCTATCGTGATGATTAATATGGGTAATGAGCCGTGTGTCCCGTAGAAGCACAGGACCATAAAAAGTAATTGTCGTAGGGTAACTCGGGCATGATCGTCGGATCCTGGAAGGTAGAGGGGCAGTGGAACTCTGGTGATGGTTGGGCCACGGGACTTGATGTTGAGATGAGTTTGGGAAACTGCGGGAACGAGTAAGAGAGAGACAGCAAGGCGGTGGGCTAGTGAGGGGAGCATTGACATCCAAGAGTCTGGGTTGCGACTTGCGACTTGCTCAGAAAGCGGCCTGATGACGTGAGATCATGCTGGTGTTGGTGGCTTGGTGATGACAATCTTCATTGCACCAATCGAACAAGTTTCAAAGGCATCGTCTGTGGATGGGCGACTGAATATGGAAATCAAGGATGATAATCATACAGGGACTATGTCGAGATAAGGAAAGTGCTGATTTTTGCGACTCTAGTAGACCCACCCTCCACTAGACGTTTCCGGCAGACATTAAATGGGAGAAATCTGACTGAAGTAGAGAGCAAGCGCGCAACTTGCAATCCTATGCTGAGAACTCCTATGATTGTATTCACTCTTCCAG
The DNA here is from genome assembly GCA_019926035.1 of Melaleuca alternifolia. Taxonomy (NCBI): domain Eukaryota; kingdom Viridiplantae; phylum Streptophyta; class Magnoliopsida; order Myrtales; family Myrtaceae; genus Melaleuca; species Melaleuca alternifolia. The sequence continues at coordinate 885,793 of JAGKPW010002249.1, read as the reverse complement.
TCGTGCAGATGCTTATGAATCATTTTGAGCGCATTCCCAAGTTCTTTCATTGGCAGACCAAGAGAGGGACTCGTCGTGTTCAAAATCAATTGTCGGGAGAACCATTTCCGAGCACCCAAGGTCTGCAAGTGATCACTCAACCTTACACAGCGTCTGGCTGAGGACCTGGGGCGTCCAACTTACATGTCAAGTTCCTAGCCATAACACATAATATTTCCGCAAAATGCTTCCAAAAACCTCAAACTATACTATCTATGACACATTTATACTAAACTTTTTTTTGTGATACCGAAAATCCCGAACTTGTACCTGTGCAACACATTTATCCTAGACTTTTTTTTGTGACATTAAAAATCCCGAACTTGTTTTATATTGACACATTTACCCTAGGTCTTTTTCTTCTTTTCTTTATTTTGGCATCTGATTTGGCCAGCAAGGGCCCCCAGTGAGGGCTTTGTGACCCTCACCTAGTGGCTGGAGAGCTTTGGCGAGCTTCAGCGGTCCTTGCCGACCTCAGCTCACATGCTAAAGTGAGTCTATAAAAAAAAAAGAGAAGAAAAAAATATGAGGTAAACGTGTCACAACAATATAAGTTCATGATTTTTAATGCCACAAAAAAAGTTTAAGGTAAATATGTTATAATGAGATAAGTTCGGGATTTTTGGTGCCACAAAAATTTTTTATGGTATATGTGTCACAAATGATATAGTTTGAAATTTTTGATGGTATTTCCCTAAGATTTCTACAACTTTGTTGATACTCCGATGCAGATTACATCGGATGTAAGCCAGATAAAACATCCCTGGAAAATGTCAAGTTTTCGGAGAGAAGTTGAGAGATAAAAATCAATTAATTTTGAGGGGAAGAACTTCCCATTTTAGGAGCTCCTACTATGCGAATGAGCAAAATTATGAGGTTGGGAGTTCCAAAATCGTCAAAGTGATTTATACTCGTGTTGATTTTTTTTTTTGGTGGAAGAACTTTGTGAATAATATTCAATTCAAAGAACTTTTATTGCTGAGACTGTTTTGCAGAAAATGTATCATTGACGAAACACCTTTCACTAAAAGGTGGGACCTCTGTTTTTTTTTTTTTAATGAATTGAATTGAATTTACAATTTGTTTTTTTTAATGTATAGATTACTAATGCGAACAAAATTGAAGGATTGAAGAATTGCAAATAAGCACAATAAGTTGGTAAACTGAATTGCATAAATTTGATAAGTGTTGTTGATTGCGGATCCCTTACAACTAATTTCACTTGGCCTTTTATAGCTTTGTACAAAATATAACCTCGGAATACGGTTATCTTTCAAATTCCAGACTCTAGCTATCCTTGGCATTCTAGGCCTTGACTTGATGCCTCCAACCACACATTCTTATCCCCAAACGGTAATAATTCATGAAATATGCTCTGATTAAGTTCTTATTCATGTATTCCTCTACAGTCTTCATTTATGCTACTGTAATTGACCTCTCGCCATCGCATATTCACAATTGTCCTGGTCGACCACTTTTCATTGATAAAATCATCAGCCACATAACATCATCATATATGGACAATTGTCCTAGTCGATCACCTTTCATAGATAACATCATCAACCACATAACACCGATTTGCGATGGTAATTATTGATTGCTTTGTTGACAACTAAATATGAACTCCCACCGATCCGTAAAGACTTGGGTTATTTTTTTAGTGTCAATATATGCCTCCCTTTAAAAGAATTAGAATATTTTTATTAAATACGCAAACAAATTTCAAGGGTTAACCCCCAAAAGAAAAGGGTGCTGGTCATGCTTCGGAGTTTCTCTGATGGTTTGTTCTGTCCTCATCCCGTCTTAATTGGACACGTCATATGATCAGTGGGATTTGCACTTTGGCTTTATTGTCCATTAGTCTATGAGCTAGTTGTTGAGATTATTACACCTTTCGTTTTAGGTTTTGTCACCCGTCGAGTCCAAGATCACGTTCTTATCTTCCATAATCTCTGTTGGAGAACATCCCTAAGAGATTATGATAATCACCAGATCGTCATTGTTAATAATGGTTACGATGATGTATGTAGATAGTGAAATTTATTACCATTATCAATATTACTGTACATTCGTAACTGATGAGGCACTATTCTATGACTTTTGAGTGAACTAATACCAAAGAGAGTGATGTCTCATGGTAGCTTGCAAGGACCAATCCAGAAAGTGATTTTAGAAGTAATTTAGTACTGATAAAGATGAAAGTATATGGATCTTGATATCACGAGTCTCTTAGTTAACGGAAGATGATCAGCTGAGTCACTTATAACATACACCGATGATAATGTGCATTAGGTTGTGGCAGTGATGTACCAGGTCTGAGGATAGTGAAGTATGTATTGAGAATAGACTATCAATGATTCAAAAAGACCCATTGAAACTTTGGATTCATTAGTTTATGAAACTGGATTAATTGGTAGAAAGGCAATTGGTAAATTCAAGATAGCAGTGAGTGGACATTTCGGGAAACCTGCTCTGGATGGTGAAGCAACTGAAGATGCAATCTCAATGCTATCACAGATCTTCCTCAGCATCTCTCAAATAGCTGACCGAGCTTCCTTGGAGGTCTTCAATGAACATAACGAAGACTTAGACACGAGAAATATTGCTATGCTCTTCTGAGTTATAAATTTTCATTCATCCTATTAATCACTTTGTAACTGATCTAGCACGATAATAGCTTGGAGTTAAGTGAACGAGAGTAAGTGCACTGTTCTTGTGTCTTGATATTGTGATCTGTCGAAGTCAAGGGAACAACATTAATTGTAGCTTGCACTATTGATTACTAGTGGAATCCAACCACTGTTAAGGCTTTTAGTTTGAGAGTAGATGTAAGTTTAGTTATAAGTCCAACCACTATCCATCATTATGTGGTTTTCCTTTTCTTTTTTACTCTATTTTACATAAGAGCGTCACACATATTTATTATAGATGCCATCTTTACTTTTGATTGTTTGACCTTCCGCAACATTGTTTAAGCCATCACAACACAACCTATCAATCCCCCTTAGGTTGCCTTCTTAGTCTCGGCACTAGTTATTGGAGCCCTGTTACTTGTTTATTGAAATGTCCTTACTTCTAAGGATAAAGATCCATTTATATGGCTAACTTTGGCAGCTTCCTTGCTCCTAACTCTCATTTTCCCAATAAGCCTTCCTATTTTGATGGAACAAAATATGGATATTGGAAGCAGCATATGCAAGCTTATATAGAAGCTATTGATCTTTACATGTGGGGAACCAATGAAAATGGACCCTTTGTCCTAGCTAGAGTAAATGCACTAGCTGTTCAGCAAGGCAAAAATCAACCTGCTTCTGCAGCCGTTGTCCTCGTTAACGCAGGCCAACCTGATGATCAAAGGAGACAAGCTCAAATTGATGAAGCGGGGTATCTTTTTACGCTCTATTCATTTCAAGGAAAATAAATTTCAAGAAAATATTTTTCGAATTTTCGACATTCGTTTCATGAAAAACAAAATAGTTAAGAAAAATATTTTCAACCAATGGAAAAAACACTTTCAAAAGTGGGGAAAATGTTTTCTGCTTTTTTGAAAGGAGAAAATATTTTTCGTATTCTTCGTTTACCTTTAAATACGTGGCCTCTAACAGCGTGCCTCGACCTCGCTTGAGGCTGGCGAGCCGGCGACTTTTAACAAACGAACACCAGAAAATATTATCATTTTCCAGGAAAATGATTTCTTGAAATTTTTTTTCCAGAAATGCTATATTTTCTATGAAACAAATAGAGCCTTAATATAATTTCTTCATGTATTAGATCTGGAGAAATATGGGATCAACTTCAAGTTACGTTTCGAGGAATTGATTGTGTGCGTGAAACGAAATTACATATCATCTTAGGAAACTATGAGTTGTTTAACATGAAATTTGATGAGACAGTCACATGAATGTTGACAAGATTCATGGCTGTCACGCATGATTTTGCTCATCAAGTGAAGATCTCTACTAATATTGAAAAAGTAAACAAGCACCTACGGTCACTACCAAGTGAAGCCAAGTGAAATGTATGTTCGTTGGGCCATGACGATTCAAGCTATCACTATGAATGAGTTGATTGGAAGTCGAATGTTTAATGAGGCTGAACATCAAAATAAGAACCTCCAACTCAATAGGTAAGAAAGTCATTGCTTTTAATTGTAATCAAAGTGATGTCGGTGATCCTACATCACCTGACGATGATGATGATGATGAAAATGTCTCTCTTCACAAGAAGAATTTTTTTTGGTCAAATAGAACTTCCGTTAAATGATAATTAAGGTGGGTTACATAAACTACTGAAATTCAAGTCTAAAATCATCGAAAGGAAGTGAAGGGGGTTAGCCACCCAGTTTAAAGGAAAAGTACCCCGTCGGTGGGCTCTCGCCACCCAATCTGCAGCCTCATTACTCTCTCTCGGACAAAATTGAACTTGGACAATTCCAAGTCGGCTCAACAACTCTTGGCAATCAAGAATAATGAATTTGTAGGCCCACGGTGTCTTCGCGTGACCTAGTATGTAGTTGACCGCTTCAGAACAATCGCTGATTAGATCAATAGGAGGATCTAACACGTGGCTCTCTAATCTATGAACAACATATATCTCATGTAGTCATAGTAAACCAGCTCTGATTCCAAGGGTTTCCATAGCTGCTATTGAACGGGCATGAGTTCTTTTAGCAAAACAATTCAAGAGAAGACCACTCACATTGCTGAGGACCCCTACTATCGACCCTTCTCCAGTGCTATACTCCCAAGAACCGTCTACGTTCAACCGTCTTTTTTTGCTCAGGTGGTTGCTGATTCGCCTTTGGTTGTGAAGATCCGAGAGTGGGATTGAATTAGGTATGTCTAGGCATAGATTCCATCGTTTGTAAAGTTTTTGAGCTGTTACGGCCTTCGGAATAACTTGATTCGGACTGGGTCTTGTTCCTTGGAAAGTTTTGGTGCTGCGCATCTTCCATATATTCCAAAGGACAGAAGCAGAACAGGCTTTTATACAAGTAGATGAGTTTAAGGTAAAGTAATCATTAACACACCTCTCTATTTCGGTGATGCTGCTCAAGGAGGGTATGATGCATATTCTTGGATCTCTCCAAATAGTATCAGTCCATGCACATAAGGCGACAATGTGGTCAGTGGTTTATGGGGCTAGACCGCACACTGGGCAAGTCAATTCAAGTATCAATATTCTTTGATAAAGATTTTCCTTTGTTGGAAGCCCTTCGCAACATACACTCCACATGAAGAATCTAATTTTTAGTAGAACTTTCAATTTCCATATTTCAGTCCATAGTTTCCTTGGAGTTTGATACGATGAGGAAGCTTTTGTTTTCGTTTGAGTTGGGTTCAGGTTCCACAGTCTATTATACCCACTTTTAACCATGTAGGTACCCGAATGGTTTGCTGTCCAAACTTATTAGTCTGGGTGTGAGTTTAGACTCAATGGAGTAGCTAAGATCTCCCGGATAGTTTCTTCTCCGAACATGTCAATCAATAGATCTACATTCCATTGTCTTGAACCCTGGAGTAGTAATTCAATCAAAAGCTTTGGTTCATTTAGATTCACAAGTCCCCCGATCTTACTGGACTTCAACCACTTGTCTTCTTGGATAAGTATGCTCCAGCCATCACCTACTACCCACTGAATATCTGGTATAAGAACCTCTCTACCCATTAAAATACTTTGCCAACTCCGAGACGGTCTAGACCCCTTTTGTGCATTCCAAAGATTGCCCGTGGGGAAACAAAGCCCTTTGAAGAGTTTGCTCCATAGAGCTTCTGGGTTTTGATATAATCTCCACACCTGCTTTCCTAGCATTGCTTAATTGAAATCGACAAGGTCCTTGAACCCGAGATCTCCTTGGACCTTCCTTATCTCGAGGATCTCCTAGCGCCTCCAACGAAAACCCTTCATACTCACGTTTTGTTTCCATCAAAAAGAGGAGATTCTTTTCTCCATTGCAATGCAAATGGACATGGGGCTTTTGAATATTGACATGATGTACTAGGGAAGAGCTTGAACCACTGTTTTTAACAAAACCTCCTTTCTTGCCTTTGAGATAGATTGTTCTTTCCAGCCATCTAGTTTTCTATCCACCCTTCATAAAACCCATGAAAACAGATGTTTCTTCATTTGACCCCATTGTAAAGGATTACCTAAATATTTCCTTGTTTTTGCAATGATGGGGACTTTTTGGGCAGCTGCCATATTCAAACTTAGATCACGAGTGTAATTTTCCCAAAGAAGATCCTTGACTTGTTCAAATTAATGGCCTGGTTTGAGGCAAAGCAATATTGATTAAGAACATTGGCTAGGTTCTACGCTTCTATAATGGTACTATCCAAGAAGAAAATAACATAATCCACAAATAATAAATGTGAAAGCTTAGGGTAGTGTGCATTCGACTACATACCTTTGAGACTTCCATCCATAATAGCTATTGATATGAGGAGCGATAACACATTCGCCACAAGAATGAATAAGTATGGTGAAAGTGGATCTCCTTATCCGATTCCCCTTGTTGGCTTGAATTCTTCACTAGTCTCCCCATTTACTCTTACACTAAAGGAGACTGAGGTTAAAATAAACCCGACTAGGGGAGAAGATTACCAGAAGTGCCAAAAGTTGTGTACGGCGCACACTTTGGTGCCAAAAGTTCCAAATCGCTCATTTCAGTGCCAATTTTGGAAACACCAGAACTTTTAAGTGCCAACTCCGGTATACCTACCGAAAATCTGTCGTGACCTATTAATTATTAATTTTCAAGTCCAATGTGGCTCGTCGGAGGCACAGTCAGCATATACACATCAAAACGACGTAGTATAGTCGACTTTCCCAAAAATAATAACCCTAAATCAAAAAATAAAAAAGATAAGAAAATAGAAAAAAAAAAGAAAATAGAGGGGGGAGAGCCAGCGAGGCAGATGGCGGCGAAGCCCCCGTTGGCGGCCGGCCAGGGCTCGCCGCCCTCTGGCCGACCAGGGAGAGGCCTGCGCGAGGCCGGCCTTGCCCAGATCTAGGCGAGGGTGAGACCGGCAGCGGCCTCTCCCACCCTCGTCGGCCTCGCTATGAGGCAGGCGAGGCCCAGGGGAGGCCGGCCTCGCCCCCGTCGGCCTCGCCCAGATCTGGGCGAGGGGGAGGCTAGGGCGAGGCCAGCCCCGCCCAGATCTGGGTGAGGCAGCCTCACCCAAGCTCGCCCTCGCCGGCGAGCCCTGGCCGGCCGCCGGCGAGGGCTTCGCCGCCCTCTGCCTCGCCGGCCCTCCCCCTTCTATTTTTTTTTTCTATTTTCTTATCTTTTTTGATTTTTTGATTTAGGGTTATTATTTTTGGGAAAATCGACTGTAATACGTTGTTTTGATGTGTATATGCTGACTGTGCCTCCAGTGAGCCACATTGGACTTGAAAATTAATAAACAATAGGTCACCTCGGATTTCCGGCAGGTATACCGGAGTTGGCACTTAAAAGTTCTGGTTTTTCCGAAATTGGCACTGAAATAAGCGATTTGGAACTTTTGGCACCAAAGTGTGCGCCGTACACAATTTTTGACACTTCTGGTGATCTTCTCCCCCTGACTAGGGATACCATCTTTCGCAAAAGCCTATTTTCGTCATATACTCACACAGGAAATCCCATTATATCCTATCATAAGCCTTTTGCATGTCCAGTTTGAGGACCGCTTGAAATTTTCACTTCCTCTTATGCACTCTTAGTTGATGCAATACTTCTAGGACGATGAAATGCTATCTTGAATTTGTTGACCACCTACAAAATCACTTTACTTGGGTGCAATAATGTAAGGAAGCTAGGGCTTTAGTCGTTAGGCATTACCTTTTAATTTTGTAGTTGAAGTTGCACAAACTTATTGGCCCGTATTTTGCTTTTCTTTTTGGGTTTGCCACTTTAGGAACTAGGCTGATGTGGGTTTTGTTCATGACATGGTCGGAATTGCCATGGCGAATAAAAAGGAGTCTACCATGCTAAAGATGTCCTCTTTGATGGTCTCCTAATTATTTGGGTAAAAGAGTCCACTCAACTCGTCCGACCCTGGTGTTTTAGTTGTGCCCATCTCAAACACAACTGTCTTCACTTCCTCTCTAGTGACTTGAGTTATTAGAGCATCATTCATAGCTTTTGATACCATTTGAGGGCATTGATCCAAGACAGGTTGATATTATCTCACCCCCACTGTTGTATACAATTCGTTGTAGAACTATGCAGTATGATATTTAAGGGCGAGAGGGTCTTTAATCCAACCGCAATCATCTATCTTGAGCATCGAGACTATATTCCTAAGTCTTTTTTGGATAGTCGTTGCATGGAAAAACTTTGTATTGTTGTCGTCTCATTTAAGCCAATTCACCTTGGACTTTATACTCCAATACATCTCCTTTTGTCGCCACAAGGTCTCAAGTTGCTCCACATTTTCTTTAAATTCCCCCCCCCTTTATGGTTCTTCATGTCTGAGTTTTTTTTAGTCGTGAGCTTCCCTTTGAGGTTTTGAATTTGTTTGGAAGCATTTTTAAAAGTTCTTTGGCTCTATTTCTTCATTGCTAAAGTCACTCGCTTGGTTTTATTGGTGATATTTTCCTGTTCTCCCCTTGCATCTCACCAAGCTTGTTTCATTACTTCTTTGCATTTAGGCTTGTCTACCTAAAAGACCTCAAACCTAAAAGGTTTCGGAAACTTCCTCTTTTCTTGCTCCAAGGAAAGAATAATGGGGCTGTGAATGGAGCCCATAGCAGGGAGGGCTAGTGCTTTGGCATTGGGAAATAATACCCTGCATTGGATGTTGCAAGGGCCCCATCCAATCTTCATCCCTTTCCCTATTAGTGCACCATGTGTTCACATAGCCTTTACTTCCTATGTCCATGAGAGAGCATGAGTCCACGAACTCCCTGAAAGCCACAATCCTATATCGATCCATTTCTCGCTTCCCAAATTTTTCCCAATCATATAGGACTTCATTAAAATCTCTGATACATAGCCACGGTAGTCCTGTGGATATTTTTCTTGACCTTAACAAAAGCAAACGAAGAAGAAGAGCAAAATATTTGAACCAGAAAAAGCATTAAAAAGTGAAAGACAAGTCCAAATCAAAAGACATAATTTGTTACGAATGTCGAAAGCCTAAATACACCAAGCCTGATTCTCCTCTTTAAGAGAAGAATAAGGAAAAAGTATGCATTCAAGGCTGAAACATGGATTGACACCGAGTGCGAAAGTAGTGATGAAGATGCCGAACATGCCAACTTCTATATAATGGCCAATTTATAAAGTAATGAGGAAATCAAGGTAGAAAATTATGATTTACCTATGAAACAAATACAAGAGTTTGTAAAAATAGTTTTGGTGGCACACAAAAGGCTTCAAAGAAAGTGTCTTATTTGGAAAGGGAAATGTCAAATCTCATATTCTTAAATCTCTCTCAAAATGCCTTTATTAATGAAATGAGTTTGGCTTCGAAAAATCAACTTGGAGAACAAAGTCTTTTGATATATAAATATCACTCTTCCAAAGAAGAATTTTCAAAGATTAATATAATGTTTTCTTTCGGTTCAAAGACTCTTGAGCATATGCTTTCAATTCAAATTGCTTATCTCAATAAATTTGATCTAGGATGCGAGAAAGATGATGAAGAAAGTGATTTCAAAGGGCAAAAGAAAGGATTTCAAGAAAACATTGCATTTCCATTTAGATTTACAAAATAATTCTGACATAGGCAGAAAGTTCTTTGATTGTTCGAACTGCAATGGTGATGGTCATTTTTTACACTTGAGCCGAATCGATGGTGGACCTATAGCCTAGGGAGGAAAAGACAAAAGAAGAATAGTTGGTGGAAGCGCTATCAAAGTTGTAGAAATTATCATTGATGATGTAGCTTTGGTCAAAGGATTGGGACACAATCTAATAAGCTTCAATTAACTTTGCAATAAAGGCTATGAGATCAACTTCAAAGATGGTATCTACACAGGTAAAGGAAAAGATTCATATATTGAGGTGTGGTTCATATTCCCCTGTGATAAAAAAGCATGTGGATCCCATGCGAATAGCTGCTGCTATTCATTAGTAGTTTGGGCTTAGGCTTATAAATAGCTACTGCTATATATACTCTTTATTGCTTCTTATGCCAAAAAATTTATTTCTTGTGTTGAGATTTGTAACTAGAGTTGTGAGGTGCTAATATAATGGAATCATCTGCTGGACGTAGCCCTAGTTTAAGGGTGAACCGAGATAAAACCTTGTGTCTCAATTTTCTCTCCCTTTTACTCATTTTACTTTATTGTGATTGTGTGTCAATCCTAACATCTAGTATCAGAGTCAAGGTTTGAGGTTATGAATTTTTTTTTCTTTTGGTGAAGAGAGAAAAACAAAAATTGAATCTTGGGAGGATGTCAGCTGGTCAATCGCGAATTGAAGTTGAGAAGTTCGGAGGAAAGGGTTTTGAGTTATAGAAATTGAAGATGGAGGCTTTACTCGTGGATAAAGATCTGTGGTATGTGATTGAAGAAGATAAAGCTGAGGCGATTTCCAAGGAGAAGGCGAAGGAAGAAGATATTATGGCTGCATCAAATCAATTGAAGCCATAGATTAGCAGCGATTGGAAGGCACGAAGCCTGATCTGGCTATGTCTTGTTGATAACATTTTGGTGAACGTAACTTCTGAAAAGACGACGAAAGATATTTGGACTAATTTGGGAAGCTTTTATCAGAGCAAATCACTCGTGAACAGATTATTTTTGCAAATGCAACTTTACAATCTCAGGATGAGTAAATGTGATTCCTTTTCTACACACTTAAACGAATTCAATATAATATGTGCACAGCTTGCATCTATTGATGTTAATCTAGATGAGGAAGATAAAGCATGCACTTTGTTGTGTTTACTGCTGAATTCATGCAAACATATAATTGTTTCGATCGGAACTGGTTTTAGTGCGCTGTCCTTTGAGAACGTTGTATCTACTTTATTGTCTGAGGAGATGAGATGAGTAGGTTTTGATAATGCAACGAATGAGACTCTTTTCATAAGAGGAAGGAATAGTGAAAGAACTAAATCTAAATTTTTTGGTAAAAATAAATTTAGAGGAAGATCTAAAAATCGAGATCGATTAGAAATTAAATGTTGGAAGTGCGGAAAAGATGGACACTTGAAGAAGGATTACAGAAGTAAGAGCGTGGATTTATAGAAGTGAGATGAGGCACCATTGTCTAGTATAAAGAAGGATGATGACAGTAGTGCAGGAGATATGTATCTTGTTTGTATCTCATCTCATGCTAACTACAATGCATGGATAATTGATATTGGAGCGTCTCTCCACATGACACCTCATCGAGATTGGTTCTACTGTTATGAGCCATATCAAAGAAGTATAGTACGGTGGGGAGATGATATGATGCTTGATATTGTTGGTTGTAGAAAGGTGAACCTGAAGATGAAAGATGGGACAGTCAAGAATCTTCCAGATGTGATGCATATTCATGGTCTTGCTATAAATCTTATTTTTGTGGGAACTATGGCAGATGCTGGCATTACTTTCACCAGCGATAAGTATTCATGCAAGTTAACTTGGGGATCTATGGTGATTGCTAGAGGCGAACAAGAAGGGAAACTATGGATTTTACTAGGAAGCACAGTGATCAGTGGCGTGAGTTATATCACGGAGCAGCTGAAAGCAAATTAGGTGTTGTTGTGGCATCGAAGATTGGGTCATATTGGTGAAAAAGGCTTGGTGACCCTAACTTCAAAGAAGATGGTAGATGGAATTCCAAGTTGTTCTATGGATTTTGGATTTTGTGAATATTGTCTACGTGGAAAACAAAATCGGGTCTCTTTTGAATTCGTAGGAGGGAGAGCGAAAGGAATTCTGGATTTAATCCACAATGACGTCTTCGGTCCTACACCTATAGCATCGTTGGGAAAATCAAGGTATTATTTTTCTTTTACTGATGATATATCTAGATATATTTCTTGTGGAGAAAAGATAATGTGTTTGAAAAATTTCTTGAGTTCACAGCTTTGATGGAAAATCAGTTTGATAGAAAGATTAAAGTTTTGTGAACTGACAACGGAGGAGAACTCTGTTTAACGAAATTTAATCAATTTTTGTGCTACTAGTGATACCGCAAGGCAGAAAACAACTCCCTATTTACTTCAACAAAATAACGTTGTAGAGAGGCTTAGTTGGTCTTTTATGGAGAAGGCGATGAGTATGTTCAGTGATGCAGGTTTAGCAGTTGAATTTTGGGCAGAAGCAGTGGCTACTGCATGTTATCTAAAAAATAGGTCTCCCACATCATCTTCAAAGGATCAAACACCATTTGAGGCATTGTTCGGGAAGAAGCCAAATAGACATCATGTTAGAGTTTGGCTGCGAAGTGTATGTGCATGTGTTAAAGGAAAAGGGGAATAAGCTTGAGAGCAAGTCGGAGAAGTGCATCTTCATTGAGTACATGGACAGCATTAAAGGATATAAACTGTGGAATCATGATACTAAACGTATTATCTACAGTAAGGATATGGTGTTCAGAGAATCTACGGTGAATCAGATTGTTTCACAAGCTCTTGAAGATGGTTAAGTTAGATGTTAGTTTATAGGGAGAGATAGAGGCTACACCAGTTGGAACAGGAAATTCAGATTGTGAAGCTGATGAGCCTAATTAGAGAATGATATTATAGATTATGATACTGAATTTGAAGTTGAAGCACTACTTGAACCAGCCTTAAGGAGGTCCACACGGCAGATTAGACCACCTCAGAGGTATACCTTATTTGCCAGTAATGAAAATTGTGCTTTGACTGTTACAAATGATGATCCAAATACTATTAAAGAAGCAAGAAGAGCAGAAGATGCCAAACAATGGGAGAAAGCCATGAAAGATGAGATGGACTCATTAGATAAACAACAAAACGTGGAGTCTAGTAAAACTACTCTCAGATCGAAAGGCAATTGGTTCTAAGTAGGTATTCAAAAAGAAGATGTCTGCAAATGAAGATATAGAACGATACAAAGCTCGTTTGGTTGCAAAGGGGTACTCGCAGATAGAATGAGTCGATTATGGTGAGATTTTTTCTCCTGTTGCTAAATTAAATTCCGTAAGACTTGTTTTATCTATAGCTGCTGTATATAATCTAGAGGTAGAGCAACTTGATGTAAAAACGGCATTCCTTAATGGTGACTTGGAGGAGGATATTTACATGAAGCAATGAGATGAGTTTGTAGTCAAAGGAAGAGAAGATTTTGTTTGCAAATTGAACAAGTCTTTGTATGGCCTAAAGCAATCTCCAAGAATGTGGTACTAGAAGTTCGACTCATATGTCTTGAAGCCTAGTTATGTTCGTTGTAATGTTGATCATTGTGTCTATATGAAGAGATTAGATGATGCTTTTGTTATCTTAATCTTATAGGTTGATGATATGCTGCTAGTTGGGAACAATATGGGAATGATTAGCACCGTGAAAGGAATGTTGGCAAAACAGTTTGAGATGAAAGACCTAGGCCCAGCAAATTCGTCTTGGGTATGCAAATAAGGAGGGAACGTGAGTGTCGCGACCTCCCTGAAGGTGCACCACCTAGGGTTAGGCTAATGGATTGCTAAGTATAACCTAGCTCGAGCTTTCCCAAGCTCATACCAATTCGCAACTTAGGTTTCACTCTTTAAACATGCAAAATTGATTTCAATTGGAGTCGCCACTAATCTATTTATGGTGGGTCGATTAGAAACCCATGTAAAATACTGGGAGCAGTACTTTACCCCTACGAACCATAGATTTTGAATTCGGGGACTTGAGAATCTATTTCTTCTATTTCAAAAAAATAATTTGTAGGCAGCTTGAATTGATTTTATTCTCTAACATGCACGGTGATCACGCGGGTGCGTAAACAATTATTTAAATGCTCAAAGAACAATAAATAAGGCAAAAAAATAAAGCAAGTCAACAAAAAGATCTATTCTTGGTCCTTTTAAGGTGCATGCAATGCATGTGATGAAAAATAATCTTGTATGCAATTCTAAATTAATTAATGAAACCAATTAAATAAAATCTAACTTAAACTAGGAACTAAACCAAATTAATCCCTAATTTAAACTAAATCTTAACTTAACTATGGATAATACTCTAACATATGAAAACTAAACTAATATGCAAATGCATGAAAATCTAAACCTAATGACATGACCTAACATGCTTTAAAATGTGAAAATCCTAAATTAACCTAGCCTACATAACATGTTAATTAACTAAAGTAACTAAAAGACATGCAAAAAGGCAATTTTTAAACATTTTCCTATTTATTTGATGAAATTCGAAATTAATTAAACTAATTAATTATGAAAACCTAACCTAACATGATTCCTAAGTTATCTAGATGTTATGTTCTACCATGATGAATTTGTATGCAAGTCCTAAGTGACATGTTCTTTAATGTGTTTAAACTAAATGTCATGCAATAGCTGATAATACAAACTAAGAAAAAACATGCATGTGATTTTTATTCTATTGGATTAGAAATAAAATATTAAAAATCTAATTTAAACATGCAATAACTAAAATGCAATCTAATCATGCTATGCAATATTACCTAAATGTGATTTAATCTAAACATGAAAATGTAATGCAACATGCAATTCAAATAAACAAAATTCATTAAAAGGGAAATAACATCAAAATAAAGCAATTCTCATAGATAGAATCAATAAATTGATCTTAAGCTTTAAAGATCAAAATATCAATTCCATTCCCGCTCAATTAATTACCTCGTCTAAAGCCTTATAGACGAAATAAAAAAAATTGATAATGCGGTTGCGAATTGGAAAAATCGATTCCAATTGATAACCTATTACCTAAACCAAACAAATTAATCAAAAAAAAAAGAAAATTGACATAATGAAAGATTTTTCTTATTGCAGAAATTTCTATTTTTATTTATTTATTTATTATTATTATTAAAATAAAATAACGAATTAAAATAAAATAACAGAATAAAATAAAGCAATAAAGAAAAGAAACGGGTCAGGCAGCCGAACCGGGTCGGTTTAGCCCTCCTGACCTGCGTGCGCCCCCAGGAAAGGGAGCCCGCGAAAGGAAAGGAGCTGGACTGGGCTCGCGATGGGCCCGGTCCAGCTCCTTTCTTTCTTTTTTCTCTGCATGCCCACGGCCCATGCTTCTGTCTCGGCCTGGCTCCTCCCGCGCGTCTAGCTCCTCTCCACATGGGCTTGACGTCTGCCCAAACTCCCCTCTCTTCCACGCGGCCCAGCCCTCACGCCAGCGAGCTTCTTCTTCCTCGCGTTTCTTCCTCCATGGACGACCTGCAATTGAGTCGGCGACGTCATGCTCGCGGCTTCGCGCGGCGGACGTCGCCGAGGCAAAGCAGAGGAGACAGACTCCCCAACACCACCACGCCCACACAAGCAACAAGCAGTAATCGGTAAAAAAATTGCAATACAGTGAAGGGGGGTTCAATCACAAATTGAAAACAAGGGGAATCTAACCCTAAAATGCGACTAATCAATCACGAGAATGCAAGATTTACACAAAAAAATGGCGAAACCAAAACTCGCGGCAGGTTTGAGGTCGATTGAATCGGTAAAACCCCAAATCAATCCGAGGACAAACTCACCTATGAACAATGGAAAACACGGGTAAACCATCGGGGGAAGAGGTGAAGACAAAGGAACGGGCGAAGCTTTCTTCTTCCTCCTGCGTGGCCTCTTCCTCTCGGTGCCTCTCTCTCTCTCGCGCGTTCTCTCCCCCCTGTTTATCTCTCTCTCTCAGCAAAGAAAAACCCCAGAAGCTTCCCCCCTCACTGTGTCTCTGCGTGTGTGTGTATGTGTGTACTTTGTTTGCCTTTTTCCTCTAAAAGTCCTTGTCTCACTTTCTGCAGGCGTACCACCCTGCTTTATACTGAGTAGAAAAAAATATATTGGTCAAATCTTGGAAGATTTGACCAATATACCTTCTGTCTTTAATAGGTATAAAGAAATTTGGTCCAATTCTTGCAGATTCATCCGAAATTTTCTTTCCTCCTCTCGACTCAAGTGAAATATTTTTTTGAAAATCTGATCAAAACTTCCCTTTTTTATTTTATTCTTTGATGTAATAAAATCTAAAAATTAGGTGTCAACAGTGAGAATGAGAAATTGTGGTTAAGTTAGAAGAAACATGTTGAAAGTGTGCTAAAAAAGTTTAACATGATAGACTGTGAATTTGTCAACACCCCTTTGTCCACAAGTTCTAGGTTATCAAAGCTCTAGTGTCCCAAGACTGAAGATGAAGTAGAAGAGATGGCAGTAGTTCCATATGCAAGTACAGTAGGGAGCTTAATGTATGACATGGTGTGTACTCGTCCAGATATGCCTATGCAATGGGAGTATTGAGTAGATATATGTCTTATCTAGGAAAAGAACACTGGATAGCTGTAAAAAGGGTGCTTCGTTATCTTCATGGTAAGTCTGACTTTGAGTTATGCTATGAAGGTATGAAAAGCTCAAAGAAACATCAAGCGTTAGAACTGAAGTGTTTTGTTGATGCTAAATGGGGAGGTGACATTGATAGTAGGAGGTCGACCAGTGATTATGTTATTTCCTTATTCGACAGAGTTGTGTCTTGGATGAGCAAGAGAAAGAGCAGGGTTGCTTTATCCTCTACTGAAGCATAGTACATGGCTTTTACTCATGCTGCTAAGGAAGTAATCTGGATGAGCATATTGTGTAAAGAGCTTGGTTTTACAACAGGAAGAGTGAATATTAGATGTGATAGTCAGAGTGCTATATTCTTGGTTAAATACGTTATTTTTCATGTAAGAACAAAACACATTGACATTCAATATAATTTCATTCGAGAAAAAGTAGAACAAAAAGTTGTAATAATGAAAAAGGTTGACACACAGGTGAATAGTGCAGATTTTTTTACCAAGCCAGTAACTGCAGAAAAGTATCATTGGTGTACAACTGAATTGGGTCTAAAGAAGCATGGGAAGTATTTACTAAGTGGAAGAATATTAGGGTGTGGTTCATACTCCCTTGCGATAGGAAAGCATGTGGGTCCCATGTGAATAGCTACTACTATTCATTAGTAGTTTGGGCATAGGCTCATGAATAGCCATTGCTATATAAACTCTTTATTGCTTCTTGCATTGAGAGAATATCTTCTTGCGCTGAGAGAATTGCTTCTTGCGCTGAGAGTTGTAACGTGTTGATATAGTGAAATCCTCTGCTGGACGTAGCCCTAATTTAAGGGTGAACCGGGATAAAAGCTTGTGCCTTAAATTTCTCTCAATTTCACTCGTTTTACTTTATTGCGATTGTGCACCGATTCTAACACATTTCACACCTTCTCAGGAAAAAGTTATTTCGTATGAACCTCTTTAGCCGAACAAAGACGTTAGCCTTGGATGAAGCAAGTATCGCCTTGTGATTGCGGATGATTACTCCATATTCACTTGGGTTGTGTTCTTAGCTCACAAAATAAATCTTACAAATCCTTTAATTGCATAAAGAATTCAGAACGAGAAAGCCTATAACATCATAAGCCTCGGGACTAATCATAGTGGTGAGTTCATGAACAAAAGCTTACTGATCACTGTGAAGAAAAAATAATTGAGCAGAATTTCTCAACTCCATAAACATCGCACAACAAAATGGAGTAGTGTAAAATAAAAATAGAAGTCTTAAAGACATGGCAGAAAAATGATGATTGGAAACAGCACCCTTGCTTATATATGGGCTGAGCAATTGCAACATTTCAATAAAGGATTTTATGTCCATTGTTAGACAAAGCACCGTATGAGCTATTAAAAGGAAGAAAATCAAGCATATCTCACTTTCATATCTATGGATGCAAATGAGTTATTTTGAAGAATGCAAAGGACAATGTCGGTAAGTTTGAATCAAGCTCGAATGAATGTATATTTCTTGGCTATTTTGCTACTAGCAAAATATATTGTGTGTTTAACAAAGTGTCATAAGAAGTAGAGGAATATCTCAAAGTCAAATCTGATGACAACCTGATGAGAATCTAATATATCAACGAAGACAACAAACCAACATCGATAAATCAGAAAGCATGCGAACCAGATATAGATAATTGGTGATACTAAAGAAGGCATATGAATTATATCCTTTTTTGGACAAGTCATGGATTCATTAGCATTAATCTCTCGAGTCGAACCTCAAGGAGTTGATGAAGCTATCAAAGATGAAAATTGGATTGAAGTTATGCAAGAAGAGCTTTACCAAAAAATTTGTCTTTAGACCACAAGAAAACCCAGTCATCAGCATGAAATGGGTGTTCAAAAATAAAATGGACTATGAAGGAGATGTCATCAAGAATAAAGTTAGACTTGTTGCTTAAGGATATTTTTAAGAAGAGGGTGTTGATTATGATGAGACATATGCCCCGGTGGCAAGGTTAGAAGCTATTCAATTATTACTCTCTTATGTATGCTATCATAATTTTAAATTATATCAAATGGATGTCAAGAGTGCATTTTTAATTGGATAGAGAACAAGTACTTGTTGAACAATTACTTGGCTTTGAAGATCCAGAGAACACTTATAATGTTTATCAACTCAAGAAAGCATTGCATGGTCTTATGCAAGTACCTAGAACTTGTTATGAAAGGCTAGGCATTTTCTTGGAAGAGAACGAATGAAAAAGATCAGGCGCATGTCACTCTGTTTACCATGAGGAATGGTGATAGCATTCTTTTGATACATATTTACATTAATATCATTTTTGGCTCTACTACTGTTGATATGCGCAAAAATTGTGAAGAGCGTAATTGAGATGAGCTTAATGGGTGAGTCGAATTTCTTCGTTGGACTACAAATCAAACAATTGAAGGAAGGAACCTTTATATTTCAAGAGAAATATGCGAAAGAATTGGTAAAGAACTTTGGAGTAGAAAATTGTAAGAAGGTGGATATGCTAATGTCATCATCACTGGAACTGGACAAGGATGAATTAGGTAAGTCTATTGATCTAAAGCTCTATAGATACATGATTGGTTCATTATCTATAACCGAAGCAAAATATGTAGCATTGGATAGCTGCTACGCTCAATACCGTGGCTACAACAACAATTGAGTGACCATGCTGAAGAATGCACAGGTACAATAATCATATGCGGCAATACAAGAGCGATGAACCTCACAAAGGAACCCGTTATGCATTCAAGGGAAAAGCATGCCAAGATACGTCATCATTTTATTAGAGAGCATATGGGAAACGGTGACATTACTATTGAGTTCATGGATTCAAAGCACCAATTGGAAGACATCTTCATAAAGCCTTTAGAAAAGGCTGCATTTGAATTCATAAGGAGTGAATTCCGCGTTCGCAATTTACTTGAATAGATTCACCCCATCAGCAACGCGAATGTTCATCCATTGAAGGGAAAAATATGTCATCAACAGCGAACCTAGTAAATAGTAATGTACAGGTTCGATATCTTTTCAAAAAAAGTTACTACGTTGGACCCTTTTTTATCATTTTGACATCATCCGCATTTCCGATTGTTGACTACTGCTTTAATTTAATTTAAACTTTTAGAATTAGCTCAGCATTAACTATTTGACCGTTACCTCTTTCTCTATCCTTCTGTCACGACACACACCATGACCACACTGCCTTGTATGTACATGCGATCATGGTAGTACAGTTATCCTCGCGATCATCTATGTCCGCCACTCTAAATCTCTCTATTCCTAGCCGCAAAAACTCAAAATCCCAATCCAGCAACTTCTTCAATTTCCGTTCTTCCATTCCCCAATCAAGCTCCCGAAGGCATCTTCCAAAGACACTACCAAACCCCCTGGTACGAGGAGATCATCACAATATCCACTATCTACTCTCGAGCTCCAAAACGACCATATGAGATGGATCTGAACATGCAAGCTGAATGATCGTAAGAAGTTATTGCCAGCTTTATTGAGTCGACTACACCATCTAAATTGACACCAAGTGGTTTCCAAGAGACTCAACATACCAGGAGGAGTTCTACTGCTCAAGCTCCTTAATCTTGTCTAGGATCTTCGCATGAGCAAGTTCATGTCCGACCCATTCAGGAAGATATTGTCTCTGCTCCTTAAACTGAAGCAACAATTACTGATGTGCAGAAATTGTTACTCGCTAAACTTCTCTTTCAATCTAAAGGCACCTTTCAAGCCGCTGTCAAGAATCTAATTCAAACTCAGTCAATTGGTGCTCCAGCCAGCGTTCCCATGGTTTTTGTCTCTACATCTGCAATGGCCCCGATCTATACTGCTCCAGCTACTGAATTTCCACCTATCGAAGGTGGTGCTGAAGTTACAACAACACCACAAGATGAAGAAATTGTTGCCACAAAAGATGTTCCTGCGACCGTGAGCCACCTAGCAAAGATTTCAAGTTATTTCAAAGTACATCAACATTGGTGCTGGTGAGCCTAGCCATGAAGGATGTCTTTGCTTTTTTTGTAAACGTTGTTAATTGTCGGTAGTAGTATAAATACTTGATAACAGGCATGCCAATCAATCAACGAAGACTATTTGTTCAATCTTTGCTTCCTACTTATCTTTCCATTTTAGTACCCTTTTATATGAGTGGCCGCTAATGCCTCTAGTCTTAGTACTTTTGATTTTCTTGTCAATTCACATTTGCTGTCCAAAAATCAGCTAAAGGATCCTTCACATCGTATAGCGATTTCCATAGAGATCACATTTTGAAATGTTTTCCGTTAGCAACTTTTTGGCAAAACAATTCCGTACTCTCTAAAGTATTATAAGCTCTACACTTACTAGTTAGAAATAAGTCTTTATTTATTTTGGGCAATTGTGTACTATTTCTGCAAGTTGTATACTATATATTTGTTATCGTAGATGACGTCCTTTTTTTAGATAAAAAAATTGTTTATTAAGATATCATGGGAATAAAAAGACTACAAAATCCATTTTAAGAAAACGGACTCTCAAATTTAGAAGCTAATACATTAAATCCAATTGCACCTAATGAATTTTTAATTTCTCTGTAGTTTGCCTAGTAATTGAGTCAGATTTCGTTTGAGATACCCGTTAGTAATGAAATTTAGTAATATACTAGATGCACCATAGTCATCCTAATTCCATTATTAGTGATGCTCACCATCAGTGCGCAATTCTCTCTCTCTTGGATGCATTCTAAAATGGTCGGGGTCTCACATCTGTTCTAAATCTAAGATCGCACGACCACCATGGTGGTCTCCATTTTTTTAGCATCGAATGTCTCTCACCCTTCTATGTTTGTTGATTTCCGTCGCAATGTGACCACTATGACAAAGATGACCACCCCAAAAGTCATGGCCACGGAGAGGCGACGCTTGCAGTTGTCACTATTTTAGTAGTCTAGTCTTGAGGAATTGTTTTTGCCTTTGAGCAATTTGTTTGCATTTTCTTATTATAACTAATCTTACCCTAGGATGATCAAACACTTCACGAGATTGGATTTGACCATATTAGTAGTAAAGCCCGATATCTACCAAACAAAATATAGGGTAACACTATATTTTAGGGAATTTATTTCTAAAATAATATTTATAAAATCTCAATCTAAGTCTGGATGACCCAATACAATCATAAGGTTTTGCAAATGATATATCAAACCGGTCTCTATCTTAAAATGCATTATATCTAGATTTTATTAGGATTAACGATAAGTTGGGTCTCTTTTAACGTGACCTGCTGGCGTCATTATCACCAAAGTCCCAAACAAGTTTGAATTGAGCTTAGCTCTCATGACCACTCTTTCGTGATACCTGGTCACAAGCATGGAGTCCACAAGCAAAACATGAGGTGCATGCTCAATGTATGGCACGTAAGGCCAAGGGCACTAACTTTGCGTTTGGTGAGCAGGTGTGCACAAAAGGAAAGGAATTGACTATGTCACGTATGGCTGGCAGATGGCCTTGGTTTAGATCCTTCTCTTTAGCATTGGATCTACAAATACTGCAACGTCACACATACATCTTCCTCTATCTGGTCGTTGGTACTTTATCGATATCCCTTCGAAGCTGAATAAGCTAAAAAGGTAAAAGTACTCTAAATTCTAGTTTTTTCCATAGAAAATTGAAACCGAAATTACAGTCTATTTATTTATGCTTAAGTAAAAGCAAAAACGAAAAAAAATTGTTTTCTCATTAAAATTTAAAATAACATTCAATCTTTACAAACCCTCTATGCATTAACATTTGGATGTCGCGTAACTTTCCAATGCTTTGAATTTTTAAAAAGTAAGAATGCATGGTCCGAAGGATGTATATTAGATAATGAGAGCTACTCGAGAAAAAGGTGAAAGACGGACGAGGGAAATTTTTTTCCAAATAAGTATCGGAATCAAGAATATCTAATGTGAGGACCTCTACCATTTTCTATTTTGTTATTTTATCTTGTACGGTATGTAATGTTTCAAGGTGGTACTGGGGTCTTGCTATAAATGGAATTTCTTCAACGGTCGGATTCATTTTGTAGCGAAAAGGAAATTAATCACCACCCTCCTCACCTCTTTTGTTTTTCTCTTTGGCTTTTAATTGATGAGGCTGTGTTTGGATGTGTGTGGTTGCTTCTCTTCTCTTGTCTGATGAAGTCTGACTGCGATGGCGACTGCGACTTGACGGTGCGGGCTATTATGTCTCGTTAAGTGTTAGATCGCTTTCATCGTTCACCCAGACAAGCTGCTCGCCCTCCCTAGTCTCTAGGACTCTCTTTCTCTCTCTCTCTCTCTCTCTCTCTCTCTCTCTCTCTCGCGATCGAAAACAGACCATTTCTAGTTATCCATTCTCTATCCACCCATTTATGCACTTTCCTTTTATGGTATTCTTTTGGGTTTTGATTCATTGCAACCATCAGATTTGCCCCCATTTGCCCCCTCCCACCAGACGTTTCTTTAACAACAATTTGGCAGGGTGAAAGGAACACGTTTACCCACTTGCTCATTTGCAGCTGTCCAAAACCAGAGAAAAGAATCTTGCATTTGACGATGACTTAAGTTTAGGTAACACTTACCCGTCTAAAATAAAGCTCACTTTGAAGGAAAAATGATGGTGAGTGAGATCATGATATAATGGGATTTAATTTGAGTTAGAAGTTTGCTTGTTCATCTCGGGCTAAGTAGTTTAACATAGATTAGATGAATGCCTAGGAGCTGATATAAACTCACGCACTCGATACATTTAATAATGGCCTCTCCTCTTTTTGCTTGCCTAATTTCGTATGGCTAAGACATGCTTCTATTGTCGCATTGATTTTTCACTTTAAATTAAAGCTTTTAGAGCTTATCTTGTCGATGTGATATCATTGTAGAGAATCCTCTATTCGGTATCGTACTTCCTTTGATGTCTCATTAAATCTCAACCTATGGCTAAAGTTTTTCACAATTAACG
Organism: Melaleuca alternifolia; assembly: GCA_019926035.1. NCBI lineage: Eukaryota > Viridiplantae > Streptophyta > Magnoliopsida > Myrtales > Myrtaceae > Melaleuca > Melaleuca alternifolia. The sequence continues at coordinate 862,369 of JAGKPW010002249.1, read as the reverse complement.
AGGAAAATAATAGCACAAGTGACATAACTTTTGTCATTCATAATCTTTTTATTTCAATCATTTAGGTGCCATAGCTTTTTGAAAATATTCACCACAAGTACCTTGCCACATCAAATTTTCAACACTTGGGTGAATTTTTTTTTAAAGTTATAGCATTAAAGTAATCATTGGAAATTATGGCACTCAAGTTAACATTTCTTTTGGAAAATGGGGCATTCAAATGCTAATAAAAGAAGTTATATCTCTCAAGTGATTACTATCAGAAAATTATTATACTTGTAGTATTCTTATTAAATTAAAGGGTACCAAAAGAAAGTTTATGTGGTGATAAGAATCCTAGAGCTTTAAAGTGAGTGAAATGGAGATGAGAAGTCCTATAGTAGACTTAAAGTCCCTCTATGGATGCTGGCAAAATCAATCTCATTCCCTGCCCCAACCTAATTCTGCTGTCGACCTAAAATTGGTAGTAGAAATAGATGTATGTTAATTAGAGAGAATGACCATGTGAGTTAGCTGTTTTAACCGTTGTGTGATCAAAGAGAAAATAACGTATAAAATCATGTACTTATCTTTCACAAGTTTACCAAACTCAAACAAGTTGTGCTTCTGTATGCCACTAACCTAACTATTGATCAAAACATTAATGGGAGATTATCTTTGATGAAATTCATTGATTTTTATCAACTTCCATGTCAATAGCCAAAATTGAGCTAATTAAATGACAGTGCTTCTGGCTATCAATAAATTTGCGGATCAACAATTCTTTGAAAATCGAAAAAAAAATTTGAAAAGTGACATATTGTAAATTAGAATATTCAGATCTCCAAAGCACAAAGAATGACCTTTAACAAGTGTCTAACGGGGCAAGCTTACGATATACCGTAATTGCTGGCAGTAATTTACTTAGACATTGACTGCAGAAAGCGTTGTTTACCCCAAAAAGAAAGTGATGAATGCGTTTCCACCATTTTCGGGAACTCATATAGGCACCCAAACTTTGGAAAAATCTGTTTCGTAGAATATTTGCCAATAAGACTCATTCAACATAAGAATTTATATAAGGATCTTACTAACATGTGCTTCCACGGGCATAATTCACATAACTAAAATGTTTAAAATAATTGATGGAGTATTAAGGCAACTCAACAAAGATACATCAGAAGAATAGTACAAGCCAAAAAGAAAAAGTTATATGCCCAAGGATAAATACACTGAAAAAATTGCCAAATCATTTTTAAGTCTATCATAGAAATGCCAACTCATTTCAATTTTGTCATTTTAGTTCTAAACATTTACAAACTTTCAATCAAATTTTGCTGAAAATCATAATGTGGTGATCCAATCAGCATCAGTTATCTTACATGGTATATTGACACATTAGCAAATGGCGACAATTAATTGGACAAATTATATTAGAATTTCATGCAAATGTTTATTCAGCTTTAACAAGTTCTATGATGGTATTCATTAGTATTTCCTTTTACTTATAAACATCATTAGGACATCAAAGAAAGAGTATTTGTTATGTCCTGAAAATTGTGTGTTTTCTGCGAGGTACTAAACTGATACCGATTTGACATTGAGATATTCTGGAGTACATTCGAAACTATTCCTGTTGTCACGGTCTTTATGGATTATCGTTGATATCTTGTCACCAAGATCTTCATGGGACATAGTCTTTTCACATAAACATTCGCGTCTAAATATGATGATCTCTAAAACATTTTTTTAATGTTTCAAGACACAAAAAAGAAAGCAAATGGTTGGTTAACCCATTTTTTCTTTACACGAAACATGAAGGTAACCCAATCAATTATCAAGTCAAAGATAATTGTCGTGAAGACCGGAGAATTTATCAAGGTAACTGCGCTAAACCTTAAAAAATAAGAGCAGCCTTATAATTAATTTCGAAGATTACACTTATCTGATTAATTAAACAGCTATTCTAAGAAGACGAGATGATAAATACTTTGTTCACCGTGTAAGTTGTCTTGCCTCATTGAGCATAGGAAGGTGGTCAGACGAATGGCCCCCGGTTTCGGCTTTCAGTGCGAAGATGCAAAATAATGTTAGGAGGGCATTGAGTGGGACACGATCGGCTTTATTCATTGCATGAGCAATTATTTAAAGGGGCGTGCTATTAAGGAAACAACATTCTCGGAAAGTTTTGTCCAGGTACCCTTAAATTATCTCTCAAAGTTCCTCTATTCCACGATAAAAAGTGACCCTAGTTTTGATAGCAATTGCAACGGTTTCAAGGTCACATCCACATCAAGTGATCTGTCACCAACCTAACACATTGGAGTCATGAGAGCCACGCAATTCTGGTATTTCTCATCCATATGAGTATTATAAGTTGCTAGGTTTACGAATTACAAAAAAATAATCGAAAATGAGCTCCTTTCCACGAACCGAAACTTAGAATTGACGCTCGTATTGTCATGAGTCCAAGTCGTTTGGCCCACATGAGAAAAGCCCTTGGAGCAACTCCTGGAAATAGAAAGTGGGGCTTTTTGGTCCCCCTTCGCAAAAGGGCAAGCGTCAAAACTTGGATTATCCGAAGGGTTGGGCATGTGCATCTTTCTGACGATGTGCTGTTTGTTTGGCATGAGTCGCCTTGCTCGAAAGATAATGCCAAAAAAAATACACAAAATGACAATTAATTGTTGTTGACACTTAAATTTTGGCGACCAATTTAGGTTCACGTTGTATAAAAAATTTAGGAATTAATTATACAGTTTATAAGCAAAAATATTTTAAGCATTGCATAACATATAGATTTTAAGCGTTCATGTAACATTTAGTATTGGACTGGAGATGGCATGCACTAAAAATCAATTGTGTAAACCTGGCCCGAGCTCGAGAAATTTTTTGCTAGCACCTAGGAGGATTGGACTGAATTTTCCAGCCCAGGTGTTTTGAACTTTAATTGAAGTAAATTTAGTCCATTAATTTATTAGGCTTCAAAATTAATTAGAATAAGTCGTAGAAATAAGTCAAGGTCTACGAATTTCTAGCCTGAAAGACCAGAAATTTCGACCAACCTACTATATGAGAGGGTTTGGCCGAATTCCAACTTTTTATTTAAAGAATTTGTATACTTTGGTAGTTGAAAGAATTTTCAGATTTTAGGTCAATTTTACAAGTATCAAAAACCTAAGGTCCTCAATTACAAAAATCAACTCCTATATATACCTAATTATGCCTCAGAGGTTCATGTCAACAATTGTATTAAACACTCTAGAAAAAGAGAAAGAAAACACAAAGGCAAGAAAAATACCCCCAGTAGCTACGGCTCCACCGTCGCCCGTCGCGCCTCCGCTTGCCAACCCACCCCACTCATTGCTGCCTCATAATCATCACTTGGGTCCCCTTTCTAGCCTGCTTAATGTTGTGCCTCTGCACGAAGCCATCTGGCGCCCTTAGTCTGCGCACTGCCTCGCCCACAGTCGCCTCTACCTAACCTCAACTATTGTTGCTCCTGCCTCCTCAAGGCTGCTTGAGTCCCGTCTTGAGTCCACGGCACTACTGCCAACGCCAGGAAGTCGCGTCGTTCCCCCGCTTCCCCTTGCGTTGTTCAGCACTACATTACCCCCTGCCTCATGCCTATTCTATAGTGACCCCAATTCTATTCTAGCAGATAACGTACTTGAATATTTTAATTAAGTACAAAAGGTTCGCCACGTCGGACTTATCACGCCTTAGTCCGTTGGGCACGTGACAAGTCATAACATACACATTCAATTATTATTTACGACAATATTATCCTAGGACCTGATGCAGCCCACATTGAAGACCAGCTCTCTCGACCAAGAAGATCGGCCCGCATTCAAGCTCGACAAAACCTCTATCGATGAAGTTGCCGATTACCAATGAAGTTGTCAATTCAACCGAGAAACCATATTGATATCTTGAGTCCTTCCCGAAAGCTTGAAAGTAGACACATTGGAAGTCATGAAGATATTATGCTCTTTACTAATTTTCTAGTTTCAAAGTTCTTTAATGCTTTTAAGTTTCTAGGTTTTGACTTCCTAGTTTCAATGCTCTGTCTTTCTTTCTTTGACAATGGTCTGTCTTTAATTTCTTTATAAGTCATATAATTCCTTGTAAAGAGACAGACAACTTTTGATTAATGAAAACTTTGCTTTAAGCAAGTATCGTGAACCTTGCAGAGTTCATACCCTTGAAAACCTAGAAGAGTTTTCACTCCGTCCTTGAAGAGTTAGAGCTTTCGAAAAATCTGCATTTTTGAAAAGTTGCAGTCATTTATCTAGAAGAATCGGTGCTCTCTCAACTTCCTTGGAGGCCTAGAAGAGCAACCAACGAAGCTTCTATCTTTTCCTCTTATGTTCGTTATTTTCCATCCACTTCCAACCCAAATTCGACCATCATACATGGCTTATTTCAGAAAACCTAAAACAGAGACGTTGTAGATCCTGAAGTCTTTGTTCATTTGGCTTTGGAATCAGGTCGATCCGATCTGTATCTACAAAGATACGACTGTTCTCCTAAACTTGCGCAGTGCTGAAATTTCTGTTCGTCCTGTTTTCTGTGTGCGAGTCACTCTCCCGATCCTACTGTTCGAGTAGCCTGACTTGGGCTTGCATCAGGACCCATAGTCGACTTAATCATTAAGCGGAAGCAAACCCATACATCATATGATAGTTAAGTAGGCAAGTCACATAAACACGTACATGTAATTCACAAGTCAAAGAATGTTTTCTATGCCATAAGAGGAATAACCCATACGTTACTAGAATACAAAGATAACCACCACCAACAACAAAAGTAATCACTCAAACATCACCCCATAAAAGCGTGATTATAACATGCCAGACGCACTAAGATGCATTTAATCATGATTCAACAAAAGCGAGGGTTGGTTATCCTATCTCCTCTAAACAAAAGGAAGGGAGGATATATTCATCAACAATTGCTTCTACTTCGGTGGTCATCTCAATGGGCAAACCAAAATGAATCATGGGGCTAGCCATGGTGCGATCCTGAAAATGTTAAATAACCACGAGGTGAGATAACTCAGTAAGTATAAATTCTAAACCTCGTTTAGGAGGCCGCCTCGCATTCAAGCACACAAAGGTTTAACAAATAAACATAAAGAAGTTATCAATATCATCCCAAAAACCTTTGTCATTTCTTTGAAAAGATAATACTTCGAGGACTTTCAAAAGAAACCCATGAACCCCAAAAATCAACAAAGACTCCACACATCAACGCATGCATTTAATATTTTATAACCTTTTGGCCTTCCCTGACTGCCAGTCTGTGGTGACCCGGCCCTTTGGACCGCAGCCCAAGCATCGCCTAACCCCATCTAGATGGCACCCTTTGACTCAAAAACCGAGCATACCCCGCAGGGCGCAACTCCCCCGAAGTCCATCCGATGAGGAGGCATCCGAAAACCTCTAGGTTCATCATCATCGCCAACACAACCTTGGTTTATGGTTGTTCCATTCTTTTTGCATGCATCTCAAAACATACCCATTCCCAAAGTCATTTCTTCCAAAATATTCTTGAGATTATAGCCAGTCTTTTCTTTGCAAAAGAGAGAGAATTTGACTCAAGAAACAAGATGGAAAATCATCGACAAAACATAAGCATTTTCATGTAAGACTAGTAAGACCAAAGCTGGACAATAAATTAGGAAAATTCACTTTATGAGTCAATCAGGCAACACCACACCTTACCCAAATGTTAGAATATCCACTTACACACGAGGGGTACAAAAAATACGAAAGAAAAGTCGAAGAAACAGAAGAAAGAAGCTGATCGGTACAGGTGGCAGAAGACCGATGTGGAGCATGGTCGGCGGGCAGCTGACTTCCGGAGGCTCTTTGGCAGTGGTGGCGGCACTTGGTGGGGAGGACGGTCTGGATGTTGCGAGAAGAATGGTGGTGGTTTTGGTCAAAACAAAGGTCGTTTGGTTGGGGAACGAAAACCAAACAAAAAACCGATCAAAGCAATTTTATCGGTAAAAAGGGCTGCAACTTCTAAATTCAATTCGAGAGCGCCTAGAGCTCCGTTAAGGCTGAAACTTGGTGAGGTGATGGTTTGAATGTGATGAAGATGATGGTAGTGGGTGTTGGTGACAAAAATGGCGTTAAGGTGAGAGACAAAAGGCAAATAGCAAGTTGGGCGGAATGGGTGCAGGGGAGTGATCCGAGAGAATTCTGGAGAGAAATGGAGAGCGGAGTGTGTGACAATTGAGGAGTGGCCAACTATTTATAGGCAAGAGGGAGAGTGTCTTGCAAGAAAGAAATCTAGAGAAATCTTGTGCATTGAATGCCATCTAATGACCCTAGACCTTTGGTCTTCTCTCTTCTCCGTTACTATTGAGGTTCAAAGAACCAATATAAATACACATTGGATTCGAAGACCCACGCCGGGGTTCGAAGAACTAATATTAATACTCATTGGATTCAAAGAGCCCCATCGGTTCAAAGAACCGATATAAATGCACATTGGATTCGAAGAGCCCTTTGGTCTTCTCTCCTTGTTTCTATCTTACTCTCTTTCTCTCCCCTTGTTCGGCCTTGGCCTTGACCAAATGGCCATGGCCTTCCTTGGGCCAAACTCTTGGCCCACATCTCCTTGGGCCAAGCCTCATTCAATTGGGTTGGCTCATCTCTAATTCCCTAATTAGGTTGGAGCCCAATCTTCCACAAATTTGATGCCCATAATTAATCTGAAAACTCGTGGTTAAGCGTTGCCTTTCAATGACCTCAAATAGTCATCTTCTAATGATGATCAATAAGGCTGTGCCTTGCGAGTCCCGCGGTCATTCCGTGTTGAGCCCTGCCAATCCTTAGAGAACTTCATCGGTTGTCATGTCATCGGCGAGATGTTGTTCTTAATCACAAAATCGTATTGATACTTCCAAGGTCGGTTCATGATTAATTATTATCACCTAGAATCACCAATGTATTGACAATAATTATCCATGAATCAATCTTTGAGTCATCACGTAACAATTTGTGTTAGTACAAGATCATCTTGCTCGATCCTTATGGTCGAGGAGTTACTCTAAGCCGAGTACTCTAGATGATTAGGCTCATCGGTCTCTCATTGTTTTCACCAAATGATTTAATGGGCTAATTACCCCGCTTCACTATTTGAGTATTGACACCTTAAACCTCTTTTATTAATTTAGGGCCTCAAATTGAGGATGTTACATATTCCGCTTGAATTCCCCCTTGATTGCTACTGATAGTTGCCCACCACTGCACTGCAATGCCACCTGAAGCTGCTACCAGCTAGTGCTCCTATATGTTACTGCATCTACCGTCCCTGCTCGCGTTCACATGTTCTGCATATTACCCTACCGTTGTTGGATGCCCATCAACACCACTACCACCACCTAATCACGCTAGCGAGCCCACCTGTGCACGTAACCTACTAGCATTGCTTGTTGCCTTCCTCTGATTTTGTCAAATTCAAACCGTGAAACATTGTCCATGAGATCCCCAAAATTAGGTAAAAATATTATCTTGATTCAATTAAGATAATTTTTGGATATCTTTCTTAGTTTAAATGATATAATCTTTGGTGCATAATATAAAAAATTTGCATAAAACATATATCTGCAAAAATATTGGATATGTAGCCTTTCAAATCAGGAACATAATTTCCTAATTTGACAACGTGCCTCGAATCATCGGACTGATCTCTCCCCCAAGATCCGACTTGTGATGATACATAAAATCTTCCATACCTTCGCCATTCAATGGATAAGCTGTTGATTTTTTATCATCCAAATTTGAAAATTTTAATTTTTTCAGATAATACTTGATTGCAAATTTTTATGTGCGAATAGTGTTTGGATGATTTGCGGATGCTAATTGTTATCTTTTGTTTGATTTGTTTCATAAAAAAATAAAATAAAATAAATTTCCTTTTTAAATTAGGTAATCATCATTAATGAATGCATGTTAGGATAACATAAATTTTTTAGATAGTTTTCTTAGATAGGATAAATCATATTCGTAGTTTATCTAGGTTATAGGGTTAAATTTAAATAGATTTTATTTCGAAATTCCAAATAATAAAAATAATACCATTCTAGGATTAGAATTATTTCCTCATTTATCTTGGTTGCATTCCTAGGATAATTCTTAGAATAGATTAGATAGCATCTCAAACTTATAGTGCATGCTTAGAATAGGACATTATTTATTATGAATTTCTCATAAAAAATACAAAAAATATGCATCATGCACATATCACTTTATCTTGTCATGGCATTATTGCATGCATCACATTAGGATTAAATATCTAGGTTTGTCTAATTTATTTTGCATGTCATGTACATTACATCATAAATTAAGTCATCATATTTGCGTGTCATGTTTGCATGTGTCACATTACATGTTATTTAATAAACGTGTCACATTATTTAAAGTCTGATTTAATTATTTACATGTCACATAGATTGCATCTTAGGTCTAATAATCAAATTTGCCTAGGACAATGTCATTAAGTTTAATCCATCATCTAGAATTGCATACTAGGTTCATTAATCATTGACCATGTCACATAACATATTTTTGCATGCCAATTTTAATATATTTGTAAGTCATTTAGGAATTAAATCATATTAAATTAGTTAGAATTTCATGCCACACAGTTACATGTTAGATATCTCATGACATTTAATAATTGCATGCTTACTCATGTCATATGTCATTAGAGTTAGGTCATTTAATAAATGCCTTCCATGTTAGGTTATTATGCATGTCACTATTAGCTTAGTCCATGTGGTGTAATTGTATAATTTATGCTTTACATTTCATTTAACTAAAGGGAAAACAATCATTGTTTGTTAATGCATGTTAATAGAAACTATATTAGGATTGCTGCTTGATTTTCCAACTAACAATGTGGATGCTTACATTACTTTTGAGATAAGTGATACTTCCCTACCTCTACAATTTATTTAACACTTTCATTTAAGTGTTAAATAATGCTTATGCACTCGTATGATTATTTCACATGTTAGGTGGTTATGCTACAATTGATCTTAACTGCCTGCCAGAGCAACTTCATGAAATAAAAGGTATCGAAAGGAACAAAGATGTTGTATTGCCAGCCATAAAGAAGGAGCTGATGAAGATGGTAAAGGATAAGGCCATCACTCTTCGTCTCGTTGCGGATTCTCTAAGGAATAGGAGGTTGCAGAGATACTGGGACATCGATCCGATTATCTTTTCGGAATTGTAATTTGGTCATCTTCTTTGTTTAAGGCTTTGTATCGGCCTTTGATTTTGCAATCCTTTGTAAGCTTGGTATCCTTTCTAGTCATATGTGTTTTACTAACACTTTGAGTGTTAGTTTTGTGGTGCATGGCTTTAGTTTGAGGCTTTAGCATTGTACATTCCTTTTGGTTATTTTAATATAATTCTTAACTTACCAAACAAAAAGACATTAGATTAATCGAGCGTAATCAAGTGATCGACCCTAAACTCTCTAGTTCGTAAAGCTAAAGTATTCCTCTCAATCCTTGACACGAGTTGCTAATCAATCCACCATAAATAGATTAGTGGCGACTCTTAATTAATATACTTTTCATGCTAAGAACTTAAACCCTAAATTGTGAATTAATATGTGCTTGGGAGAGCCCGACTTACTAGGTAGTGTATGTTTGAGGTGGTCGCGATAACTTGGCGCCTCTGTTGGGGACATTAAATGAACTTAGTGGACTTAGCCAGACTGGTTTCTGTTGGAGAAAACTCCATTAATGTTTTGAAGTTGCCAAAACTTATTTAAAATCTGAAGACTAACAAACTCAAGTGACAAGGTCTGAAAATATAGTACAAAGGATCAATGGATCCGTGAAAATATAAAAGACGAAGATCAACAGACTAAGGAGAAGAGTCTATGAACTTATGGATTTTCCAATAAGGAAAGAGGAAGCAAGGTTCTTGTTTTTCAAGGTGACGGGAAAAACTGGATTTGGTTTCAGATCTGGGTTAACAAATAACTTACTCTGGTTTGAAGGAGGTTCTGTGTTTTTGCTTCGTTGAAGGTGAGCAGTAAAGGAGTTCGAGTCTTGTTGAGGCTTGAAGGAGATGGATTTCTATTAGAGGGAGAGGTATGTGAGAGAAGCTTTAGGAGAGAAGGAAAAGTGTATGTGTGTGTGTGTGCGCGAGCGCGCGCGCCCGCGTGCGTGTGTATGAGAAGTGCAGTTGTTTACCATTTGGATGTCAGGGATGAAATTTATTTATTTCGCTTTTGCATGAGTATACTACTCTGATCAATTAGAGGGCCAACGATGAACCCTGGACGTTGCACAGTTTGGCCAGAGGAAAAGATAACATGGACTACTGCGCGCTCAGGAGCGGAGCGTGACAAGATCCCCTCACTTCACGTCCTCTCTCAAGTGAAGTTGTTTGAAGCAAAGTAGATAAAGCAAAATTTAGAGCAATTGAGCCTCAATGATGAAAAGTACACCAAGGCAATACGTCGTGGTCAGTGTTACCAAGAAAAAGTAGCTCGATCATCCAATAAGAAGGTGAGGCCTATGTGTTTCGAGAAAGGTGACTTAGTCCCGAGAAATGTTCTACCATTGTTCCGAGGCAAGTTTTCCCCATTACACGAGCCCCTGTATCTTGAAAAAAGCTCTCCCTAGAGGCACTCTCGTCGTAGCTAAAATCAATGGTCAAGTATTTTCTAGTTCAGTTAACTCTGAATTTGCCAATAAGCATTTCCCTTGAATATCTTAGTCCTCGTGAATAATGTTGAATCATTGCAATGCAACTCGAATTTCCATCTTGATTCAAAGAAATGATGGTTGAATATTTTTTAAGCATGAAATTAACAAAATGATATTCAATGTGCTAAATGCTTGATGAGATGTGTTGGAATGATAAAAAGCAAACACTTCCAAAACATTGTCCAATGGACACTCATGAGATGAGCAGAAAATTTTCATGTCCGCAAGGCAAAAGGGTTATCTTGCAAAAAGTATGGCAACCGAAATGATGATAGGCAATTTGTTTCTCCATCCTAAAACACTATAGTTATCCATTGCTTAACCCTTTTGAGCCCATACATCGGAGCATTTCATTTCATATTACTCTTGTCATGAATCACTCCATATTGGGGCAAATTTGAGGTAAATATGTATCATTGGTGCCAAAAGTTGAAAAAAAAATAAATAGAAATTTTCTTGCTTGCACTTGTATCAATCATCAAAAGGAGGGGGAACCAATAGATATCGTTATGTCATAACAATCAATCAAGTTTTATCAATAGATAACAACTTGAGGTCCTTTGGCAATGATGTCGTTATGCCTCAAGGTTTTAGGAGGAGGGGGAAGCATAATTTTATAATGCAGTCTAGCAAAATTGAGAGGGAATGCATGTGAGGCTAACCTAGGCGACCGGAGTGGACTCCTGCCTATGACGGCCCCTCGGCTAGACCAATGGCTGAGGATACCCGCGTCTTGTCCCTGACGTTTCGATGACCTCCCACTACCACTCTCCACTTATCTCAATGACTATCCAAGCCCTGAGCTCCTCCATCTGTCGCAAATTGTCCACCATCATGCCAACACTGCTCTCTTGCCGTGCCCAACGACGTTTGCCCACATCGCCAAGCCATTGTTGCTGATCAGCCCAATGCCATCACCGATTAGACGCTGTCTCAAACCGCCACATTGCTAAGATTGCTCCGCAGCCTATTGATTTGCAATCCACCTGATAAGCCCTTCGAAAACTTGCTATTGCACACTACGGCTTTGACATCGCATGCCATCTCGCTAGCCTAAGTCGCACCAATGCCACTGCTCCTACGCTTGGAATTCGATACTGCCTCCTACTGCCTCGTCGACCAAACACCAGTTGTAGTTGCTCCACCTTGCCCAACATCCATTGCCACTAGTCCCCCGTATCCCTAGACTTTCATCGACGGCCTGCTAGTCCACGGATTCGACACTGCCTCTACCGTTGCTACTTGTAACTAGCTGCTGCTCCGTGAAGCCAAAGCCAATTCCACTCATGTACTCCATACCACAAGCCACCGCCCATTGCCGCCCCACACGTTGTTGTCGAGCCCATCCGACACTGTTTCCCTTGTTCACTATCCTTTCATCACCCGGCTAGCCTTACCATCCTTGTTCATGGACCATCGCGGCCATCTCGATCTCAACTTGCCAGTTTGAAGTTTGAAATTGATTAGCACAATATTTTCAAATTATGTAATTATTCAACATCCAATTAGATTTTCGATAATATTGCATCAACTAAAAGATTGCATATCTTGATTAGATAATTTAGATTGTATGAAATTATTATCCGAAAAAGTATATCCATTGTAGCCTTTCAAATTATGAAACTTTCATAGTTTAACAACGTGTCTAGAATCGCTGACCTGATCTTCATCTGAGGTTCGACCTATGACAGCACATAAAATCTTTCGCATGATCTGAAGATTCCATATCTTGATTAGATCATTTAGATTGTATGAAATTATTATCCCAAAAAGTATATCCATTGTAGCCTTTCAAATTATGAAGCTTTCATAGTTTAACAACGTGTCTAGAATCGCTAACCTGATCTTCGTCCTGAGGTTCGACCTACGACAGCACATAAAAACCTTTCGCGCCTTTCGCCATCCTATGGAACTAGCCATCCATTTCTTGTCATCCAAATTCAAATTTTTATAAAAGATATTTTGTGGATAATGTTCGATGTTGATTGTGGATGAAGACATAATGTTTGTTTGATTTTATTTCCTTAAAGATAAAAATCCCAAAAATATTTTTCTCAAAGATTAATTCGATATCTTAAAATAGATTGCGTTTTAGACATAATGTAGATTTTTTAAATAATTTTAAATAACATACTGAGATAATATAGATTAGATTCTAAATTTTATTAGTTTTAATATTTGGATTAACATATATATATATATATATATATATATATTTTGGTGAAGAGGATTAACATATATATTTTTATTCCAAATTTCACAAAATAAAAATCTCAAAATATATTGTTCTAGGATGGATAAGTTTTCTCATCTATTTAGAATGCATGTTTAATTTCCCATGACAAATATCAAAATTATGTCTTGCACATATTCATATCATTATGTTATTAGCCCCATAGCATTAGGATTAAATAGCTAAATTTACCTTGTTTTTAATGCACATCATGAAATTCATGTTATAAGTTAAATAACCTTGATTGCATATTATATTACGTGTCATTTGATTGATAATGTGTCGCATAGTTTAATATTTAATTAATTTATACTTGCATGCTATATAGCTTACATGTTAGGTTTAGTAATTTGAGTTCACATAGTATAATGTTAATAAAGCTTAGCTTAACATTTATAATCACATGTCACATTGAATAATTTGCATGTTAATTCGAGCAAACTTGCATGTCATATAGGATTTTGTATGCTAGCTTGAATATATAATAATTTTATGTCGTATGAATTGCATGTTAAATTAATTAGAGATTGCATGACATATAGTAATTGCATGTTTATGTCGCACATCAGTAGAATTAGGCAATTCGAATAATGCCTTTAATGTTAAGATAGTTTAAATAATATGCATGTAATTATTAGCATAATTTCATTTAGCATAATTGCATAATGAAGGCATTGCATATTATTGCATTTCATTTGAATAAAGTGAAAACACAAAAGGAATCATTGTTTGCTAACGCGTATTAGTAAAAGCCATACTAAGATTGCCATTATCATTTTTTTACTAACATTGTAGATAATTATATTGCTATTGAAGTAAAATCATAATTTCACAATTTATTTTGCACTTTCATTATTGAGTTAAAAGATATCTATGTATCTGCATAATCACTTCACATATTTGAGTCAATCAATACTCTTTTCATATAAGATATTTGAGTCAGATCACTAGTTGTGATGATATAAGAAATGGAGTTCGTGTCTGAATAAGTAGATTTTGTAATATGATGATATTCAACTTAGCATAGAATCTGAAAATTATAAATGCTTTGATGATATCATCGTATAATCTTTGTTGACATCCACACTGTTACTCTGATGATATCCATATATTGATGATATCCCCGAAGCACCTACTTTAAGCTTCAGCCGTGATATTCAAACTACGATAGATGGAGTCTGAATATAATCAAGACTAATATAAGCTTCTCTTCATGAATTGTTCTTGAAAGAAAACGCTTCTATGCATTTTTCAGATTCAAGAGAAACTATGGATGGCTTTGTCAACTTCAAAATATATTAGAAGGTTTTCTCAATAGTTTTTACAAAGAACTCTATGGATTTCCCCTATACTCAAGTGGGAGGTCCATAAAGCTCCATCCAAATGTCCTATATACCCTCGCACTCGGATATACACATTTAGGTTCTCAGACTCGTACATCACTGAGGTAGACATGGGCAATAAATAATATAAAGATAACTCATGTTCCAACTTACTTAAATAAAGCGAAGAATTTGAATTGTTAATACATGCTCTTTGGAAACACCAGTTCATCTTCAAATATCATAGCATAAAGAAGCATTTTAGAGCAAAAGGAATGGTAGTACATGCGCTTCCTTTGTGAATATGACTCTCTCTTCAAGAATCAGACAGAAGAATTTTCATCCTTTATGTATCAAAGGTATAATGATCTGTCCGTATAACTTTGTCTACACAAGTATTGGAGAGTATCAGAGCCTCATGCATTTTCACCTTCTAGACGAACTTCTGCCTACATCATAATGTCTGAGCTTTTATTTTAGAGCCAGAGATATGTATCGGAGTTATGAAAGCGAGGACTAGTACAGTTAGTTACAGCTCTACTCAATTAGGAACAGGTACTATGTGTTCTTTTCATATTTGTGGAAATGAGATGATAATATCTTTCATATATCCAATTTGTGATGAAACAGAAAGATATAACTTTGAATTACATATTCGTTTGCATGAGTGAAAAGATGAATAGCAAAAGAGTTAATTTTATGATCGCATAAGTGAAAAGAAGAAAATGTTAATTTCATGAAAAAGGGCGAGAAGTTACGGTCCTATCGAGAAGCAGCAGTTCTGCACTACTATCACCATCAGCCAATGACTTTGTCTGAAGGTCCCTAAGGGTGATCTTGAGAAAATTGCTTTTGTCGGGCCACAAATCCATGAACACACTTCTTGAGATTCCGAATCAAATTGCGCCTCGAAAACTTGTGTGGTCGTATGTTTGAGTTCTGGTAAAGACAATTTTGGTAAGGTAACCTTCAGAAGCCTTTGCCTTTATGGTAACTCGATGATGGTAGGACAGACACACTGCCAGGACCCCGGCTATTAAAGAAGCTCAATTATGGAGCTTCAACAAAAGATAAATGCAGACATTAATTCGAGCTAGCAAGTTTGTATATATACAGAGAATTTCGAACTCAATTACATTTATATTTTAAGAGGATACTTTTTTCTGTCATTAACCATTCCCCTATGGTCATACTATATGAATAATTTAGAGAGAGAGAGAGAGAGAGAGAGAGAGAGAGAGAGAGAGAGAGAGAGAGAACTTTTCTTCCAAAGTGATCACTTAATCACCATCAAAGATTGGTAGGCCCAAATTATCTTTCGAATCTCATCCTTTTTGGCATGTTCAGTATATATATCGTACATAGTAACGACTTTTGTGTTTATCATTGGATCTTTTCTTAACTTTCTTTCCTTAAATGATTATCTAAGTGGACTTTTCTTTAACCACAATGATAATGGCAAACGATTAATTTTCAACAAATTATTGAAAGACATGGAGAAGTTCATATATTTCTGAATGATTGCATAGCCCGTAAGATTTGCTTTTTCCACATTGGGCATTCTAAAGTCGTAAGATAACATGTGCCTCCTAAGAGAAAGATTCAAAAGATTATGGTTATAAAGATTAGAAAGATCATGGTTATATCTCATTGATGTCGACGAGTATTGCAAATGTTAACAACTAAAAATGACCAAATTTGGTTATAATTAATATGTTACGGACATGATCAATAATAGTAGAATTTGGTCAATAACAAAAGTCATCAATAAAAAGAATAATGAACAACTTGAAGAGGATTGATAACTTGGTAAAGAGGTCATTGATAGCAACCATTAGTTAGAAGTGAGAATCTTTACTAGGGATTAATTCATCGACTTTGACATGTAACTGCTGGGTAATGATATCTTTGGATAAATAACTACTTTTAAATAATTATTACTCGATATTTAGTGCCACTATTTTATGATTTTTGTAAGTTCTTGTAGATGAGTGTTGTTGTAACTTCTTGTAACCATAGATAAGATTAGGAACTTGTTTGTTTTGATGATAGAATCAGGAAGTATCTTCTTAAATTCAATAATTTTTTTTTGGTAAAGAAAAATTCAATAATTCTTTGTAACCATTAATTGTAAGCTTTAAATAATTACATCATACTCTTTGTAAAGACCCCCAATCAATCGCAAAACTCAGTGTTCTCTACAAATTTATCTTTATCTTTACTTTTCATCAATTTAAATGGCTGATCACAATTGTCTCTAGTCTTTGCACCTTCATAATTCTTATAATTACTTTCCTATCCAAAATCAACAACAACAAAAACCTTCATAACCTTTTTCGATTCACTTATCAATTCAGCCACATTGAAAAAGGTATTTCATTGGTAATTTTTCAGCAAAACATCTTTTTCCGATGCTTAGTGGGGAACGTGTCATTGATTCTACGAGACTATGATGGCAAGAACCCAAAAATCGATGAGAGTTTGATAATGTTGTAAGGCAACAATAATGGCAATGCCACAAACTAGTGATGTGAAGTTGCTTTGCTCTCTAACTCTTTAGTCGTTAACTAAGAGACGTAAGAAATACAACGACGTTGCGGATAACAATACAATCTTGACGGGGTGCATAGGTTGAACAAGAAACAAGTTCAAGTTCACCAGTAGTAGAAATAGCTTAATGTGATCATGAGTGCTATTGGTATATAGATTGCATATTTAAAAATGGTGCTGATGAACAAAAAATGATATAAGACTTGACCCAAAAAAAAAACAAATAATGATATAATACCTACTCATAGGTAGCCTAACTGGTTAGGGCGAACTTGGACTTCGTTGAGGTCTTGGGTTCTATTCTCCAGGGAAGCGCCTGTGATTTAAGTGGGGGGCCATGGCGGTAGGTTCCTGTGCTAGTCTCCCCCTAGGAATAGTTGAGGTGCGCGCAAGCTGGCCCGGACACCTCAGTTATAAAAAAAAATTATGATATAATAAGTGTTGATAATAAATTGATAGAAGATAACACACTGAGATTTATAGTGGTTTGACTTTATCTCCAAGCATACATCTACTCTCGAGAATAACAATCACAACAAGGTTGGAATCCACTGGTAATCAACAAAGCATGTTAGAGTCAACAGTGTTGCTTCTATCAACCAATAGATCACAGCATTAGGACACAACCATTGCTCTTACACTTTGTACACATGAGTATTTGTTATGATTACAACTCAGTTGCACAACATAGAGATATAAACAGCATCATAATTGCTAATAACAAAAGCAAAGCCAAGGTAAAGACTCAAGAGTTATAAACTTGGTATATTCATTTCCACCCAACCTTAGAATTTCCCTTGGATTGAGTATGTATAGCCATCCAAACCTTAGATGATTATTTCCCACTTATCCCCATGAAGTAGCCATTGGTTATACCATTGCCTCTAGCAGAACGGCTCTTTGTTGCTTACTAGCATCAGAAAGACTATCTCTAGTAGTGACGGCTTCCCAAATTAGTCAAACTGCTCTTGTCAGTGTCTGTCTTCCATTAGCCTTGCCAAAACTACTCTAATTCATCTCTAGTGCTCCTGATATAAATTCAAAGCCTTTGTATTGGTTAGTTTCATCTTGATCAACATTTCCATCAAATGAGCAAATGAACAACACCATTCAGAACTCGATATCTGCATTGTGTCATACTCGTATAATCAGGGGTGTAGATTATCAATATTTTGTTGATGTTGTCTTGTGTGGAATGACATGTAGTCATCTTTCAAATGCTCATGGCTCCATCAGCTTCCAAAGGCTTCTAAGGACATTAGCATCCTTGTTGATTCATTGTCTTCACTAAATGACCAAGTCAGCATCCAAAGACCTTCAACAATTTTAGTCCTTCCAAGCATCTTGGTGATTGTGGCATATCGCAACCTCACCCAAATAGTGCACCAACCTAGGGTTTTGGCTAATGGATTATAAAGTTTAACTTCGCTCAAACTCTCTTAAGCTTATATCAATTTGCAGCTGAGGTTCATGTTTTTCAATAATGTATTGATTTTTATTTAGGAATTTTTCACTAATCAATTTTTTGTGGGTCAATTAGATACCTAAGTAATGTACTATAAGGGATACTTTAATCCTAGAAATCAGAGATTGTGAGTTTGGGACTTGATTAAGCTAGATTACCCCAACATCATTTCAATATCTCTTTCTCTTTTATTTCAGAAAAATAATTCGTTAGGCAATTTGAATTCATTTTAGCTCATTATCTAATATGTGAGGTGTTCATATGGATACACAAAAAGTAAAGAACACCTAATAAATAAAGGAATAAATAGATTATAAAAATATGGAAAGCACTAAATTCCTTGATGTAGGTCATCCATACTTATTTCCTCTAACTACAAAGAGTTTAGTAGAACTGAATACAATATCTTACCTAGCATGATTCTTTAAGGGTTTTTTCATTTATGAAAGAATTAAATCAATGTGGTGCGTGACATGCCAATCTAATCGTAAATTATGTTTACATGACTCAAGTCTGATATGACATGCAACTTTAATTAGGTGGCCTAAACATGCAATAACTAAGTGATGTGCATAAATGACATGCATTAATGACATGACCAAAACTATATGGCATGACATATGACATTATTAAACGGTATGACATAGCATGATGCATGATTAAACTATATTGCATAATATAATGCATAGATGACGTAGCATAATAATAAAAAATCCATATGACATGTGAATGACATATTTCTGAATTTTCATTTCAAAATTTGTAATTAAAATTCACTAAAAAAATAAATCTATCTAAAGTGGGATATTATTTAAGTTAAGGTAGGAATGTGGCTAACCTAAGTCCTATCTTAATGTAGATACTTATCTTAACATTCATTTCAATTAGAAACTAATATTTAACCTAGACATTCGTAAACATGCACTCAATTTGAATTAAATTTTTTTAAATTAAGCATGGGGAGCGAACGGGATTAGATACCCCGGTAGTCCATGCCGTAAACGATGAGTGTTCGCCCTTGGTCTACGCGGATCAGGGGCCCAGCTAACGCGTGAAACACTCCGCCTGGGGAGTACGGTCGCAAGACCGAAACTCAAAGGAATTGACGGGGGCCTGCACAAGCGGTGGAGCATGTGGTTTAATTCGATACAACGTGCAAAACCTTACCAGCCCTTGACATATGAACAACAAAACCTGTCCTTAACGGGATGGTACTGACTTTCATACAGGTGCTGCATGGCTGTTGTCAGCTCATGTCGTGAGATGTTTGGTCAAGTCCTATAACGAGCGAAACCCTCGTTTTGTGTTGCTGAGACATGCGCCTAAGGAGAAAGTCTTTGCAACCGAAGTGAGCCGAGGAGCCGAGTGACGTGCCAGCGCTACTAATTGAGTGCCAGCACATAGCTGTGCTGTCAGTAAGAAGGGAGCCGGCGCCTTTCGAAGCACTTTCTAGTGTGCGCTAACCTTTGATTGCAGCTAGCGCGCTTGACTAAATAGAAGGGGCTTTTCTAAATGCTGTTAGATTTTTAAAATTTTTGAAATATGGCAATTATCTAATTTAAAGATAAAACTTATTAATCCTCACGTGCAATTCGTAAAAATCTTAGATAAAAAATTACAATAATCTGATCAAATAGTATATTGTCTCATGGGTCAAATTACAGATTACCACAATTAAATCAAATTCGTCTATTATTAAGTTGAAATAATTAAAAATGATACAATCTATTTACGGTTCAAATTAGTAATTAAATCAACCATCACAATAATGCATACTTGGGCAATGCCTAAAATATCAATTCAAGTCAATTGAATAAGATTAACATCTATTCAATGTTATCAATTAGACAAATCAAATCAAATTGGATAGTAATTTGAATGCACAAAATCTTATCGAAATCGGACTAAATCACGAATGGAGGCAGCAGTTCTCAATGAACAGCTACTAGGTGTCTATCGTGGCAAGGAGGGGCATGCCTAGTACCTTCCTCACCTTGATATCAACAAGGATCCTTCCATCTCAGCATCATACCTAATGTAACTTTAATACCATATGCATTGTGACTTGTGTGTATATCAATTGGTAATACTAAATCAATACAAATATTAGTAGCCTTTGATTATCTTTTCCATCGTCAAAATAACATAGAGTTTTCCCAACACTGTCCCCATTTTTTATGATGACAAAATAATCTTCAAAATCTCCAGATGTCTTAACATGCAATAAAAGATATTGAACTTGTGTATCAAAAGTAAAATAAACTTTCTTATCTTGCCAAATAATTGAACTCTATTCAAGGCCTAATAAGTATACAATGGAATCTCCAATTGTCAAACTATTCAATGAATATAAACTAGAGATGACAAGTGAAAACATTATGCACAATGAAATTGAATTAACAACAGCTCATGCTTCTACACAAATCACCAAGTCACATGAGTTTCTAGCAAGAATGAACACTCATCATGTGAACAAATACTCTTCCAAATACAAATGCATATTCATCAAACCTCTCCCCCTTTTTGTCATAATAAGAAAGGTGCAAATAATACATGCAATTCAGCTTATTTCACACAATCAAACTTCTCCTTATTTGACATGCTCAGGCGAAGAGAAAAGATGTGCAATGAAGCTCATGTTCTATAAATTAAGCATCATATGCATCAATAAATGCATAACAAGAGACATAAATGCATATATATATATATATATATATTCTAACACACACTCTCTCTCACACATAATGAAAATCATGGTATTGCAAAATGAGTATAAAGATCTTCTCAAATAATTTCAACACTTCGCGCAAATAGATTTTAGTATCTCCAGAAATTATAGTCATCAAAAGGTAATTGAGGCAATTGGAATTCATTATAGTAAAAAAGAGATGACGAATAAAAGATTGTTTCATAAACTTATGTTCAAAGACAAGCATTGAGAAACAACATATCAACAATTGATATGAACTTTTGATAAGACTAGTGTAGGATGCTCCCTCTTTTTAAGTGTTGTCGTCATAACAAATTACATCATCATTAACATGGGCAATTCAAGGATTTCATTCCCTCGGATGTTGAAATTTAGACAGAAGATAGTGCCTCATCCTCATCTTCTTCGATGGCATAATGGTTTGTAAAATATTTTTTTGAAACCAAGCATATTGCGGAAAAGAAGAATGTGCTTGCAATTTTTTTGTCCAGACCAAGCTCAATGACAACATCCATCAATATGTATGTATCTTGGCCAAGAGGTCAAGTGAAAGCTCAACCCATATTGCCCAGATGGCCAAGCAGAGAATATCCTCCTGAGATCTCCAATTTGATTGAAGGCCAACATTAATTCAAAAAGCTTGGCTAAATTACTCTGGTTATATCAACATAATGTTTTTTCTGGTATCAAGGCTTATGTCTGAAATCATTCAAATTACATCCTAAATATCCGTTCATATATCACATCACAATTTTTCATGATGACTCATTTCCTAAAGAGCGCAAGTGATTTTTGTGATATCTACTGAACATGCATACCATAGCCTAAGAATTTTCTACGGCTAAAATGCTTCACATTATCAATAAGATTATCTGTTGAGAGCCAGATTGCCTTGAACATTTAGGAGAATTCATATCCTGGTTCAAACCCTTGGGAGCATGGTGATTGGACTTCCAAGCAGAGCAAAGGTCATGTAGACCTAACCCTGAATTACACACCATCATCATGTTTCATAGGCCTTGGACATTCTTAAGGCCGAATGAAGAATCTCATAAAGCCCTAGCACATGCAGGAGTTTCTACATTTATGCCTCAACTTGGCATGAATAAACACTCCATGCTTGAGTTCGTCAGATTTCCGGAGAGTACCAAGAACTCTAAAGAATCCTATGTCAGCATAGTAAGTCCATCCCTCTTGAAATATAGTCACGTGCAAATCCCATACGGTACCATTATGAGCAAGAGTTTCCTGATGTATGCAACCAAATAAGACAAGCTCTCAAGGAGTACCATGGAATGATCTTTCATAAGATGATTGTGAAGAAGATGCCAATACTATGTCACAAGACCCATGGGGTGGACCCCTAGCTCAAGATTTGAATCCCTCGTTTATAAAGCTAGAGCTAATATGCACTACCTTCCAGGATTGGTCTTGATGGCCTCAGCCTCAGATGCCTCAGAATTATACATATGTTCCATCTTCGTCAATGTCAAGAATCTCAAATGCAGAACAACCTCTGACCCACGGAAAATTGATGAACTTGTCGGGAGTTACCAATAGCAGAGAGATGGACACAGCTAGGATGAATATGCCACTAACACACTTGGTCCCAGCTTTCATCACCAAGCAGTTTGTCAAAAAGTGATCTTGCCAATCTGTGAGAATGAGTCATTGGTTGTCCATGTATGCCAAATTATTGGTATATGTGTGTATTATTGGTGCACGTGTGTGTTATTGATGCACGTGCGTAATGTTTGTGTGTGCCAAAATTATTGGCACCCTTCTATGTATGCCTATAAAAGGCCAATGTATTGTGATGGTGAAGGGCAAGACTTAGCTCCAGAATTAAAATCATATTGTGAGAACCCTCATGATATTCTAAAATTTCTTACTCTTCCTTTATGATGATCTCTTCTTATTTGGATTTTGCTACTAGCCCGGTAAGGTAATATGGTTAAGTGTGCTCTCCACTTGCCATGCGGTGTTGTGGATCATGTGGATCAGAAAATCTGAACCAAAATAAAAGTTCAAATTCAAGGGTTCAAGGAAACTAAAAGGCAGTTTCATTCTATATGCATAACCTGCGTGAGCTATGTCGTTCTTGGGATAGCGTACATGTTTCTT
The DNA here is from genome assembly GCA_019926035.1 of Melaleuca alternifolia. Classification (NCBI taxonomy): domain Eukaryota; kingdom Viridiplantae; phylum Streptophyta; class Magnoliopsida; order Myrtales; family Myrtaceae; genus Melaleuca; species Melaleuca alternifolia. Next base: position 839,239 of record JAGKPW010002249.1, on the reverse strand, counting down.
TGAGTCCTTGAATTGCCATTTTAAGTGTTGTCTTTAAGTGCTATCCTCACAACAAATATCATCATTATTTGCAAACCATTCTGTTTGAAATATCAGTATTCAGAGAATATCACCGTGGTCTGCACATATCATGATAATCATCTTAATATTATCATTATCATCAATAACTACAGGAGATTTTACAAATGATAAAGGATGAAAGACATAAAAGGTGGACTAATGCATTCACCTTTTCTTTTATCTTAAAAATGATAATCAAGATCTAGGCTGCATTTTTTTGGGTAATCGATGACTCCACCATGGGCCTTCCGTGCCCAGACGATGCCAACGGACCGAGCCCCTATACCTCATGGGAGACTAGTGCAGGACCCCAAAATCATAGCCCCTCACTTAAGACGTTAGAAATTGTGGGTTATGAACCATTAATCTCAGTGATGAAAGATAAGCTTTTAATCAACACAGCTACCCACCGTTGGGTAAGATTTAGGCTGCATTCAGCTCAAGTATTATCAAGTTTTTCCCATAGTCGATCTTTGATCTTCTCTCTCTTCAAAATGTAACATTCACATATATTGATACCAATTGCTGGTGATACCAGCTATTGATGGAGGTTTTGATTTCATTGATTTCTTTGTAAAGATAGGTGGTGGTAGATTGCCATTAGCTGTGGTTTTCAGCAGAAATAGCTCCCCCTTAAGAATGTGATATTTTAGAGCGAGAGCGACTAGATAGGCATATGGGTTTTTGCTTGTTCTTTCTTTCCTTTTTGACTCCTTCCTTGAGTCTTTCCTTAAGCATTTCTTTGCCACCTTCTTGATAAACATGTCCAAGTAGGACAAACTAATTACGTGTATTTGCCCATTCCTTTGGATGTCATACGTAGCATCATCTCTTGAGAATCTTCTTTGTAGATTTCAAGTTTGACCATTCTCTTAGCCTTAAGATCGTCAGTGATGATGATGCCTTTTGCACATAGATGGGAGGTGATGAAATCTCCACATTATAGACATACAACTTTCTTTGGCATTCTTCGAAGAGATAGAAATAGGCATTAATGAATGCAAACAGTTCTTTTGTAGTGGCATTGAAGCTTTTTGAAATAAAGTCTCTTGCAGATAATGCATGTGATCACAGATATACTTAACTGTGGATAATGTGTGATTTGATGGTGAATTGTGAACACTATCTTTCGACTTCATTTATTTTCTTTCCCAAAGATAAAAATCTGAATATTATATATATATATATATATATATATATATATTAGGTCATTATCTTCAACTAGATTGCATGCTAGGAAGACATAAATTTTTAAATAAATTTAGGAAAATCTTCTTGGATAATATAGATGAGGTTTCATTCTTAATTTAAATTGCATGTCTGAATTATGATTGTTTCTAATTCTTAATTTCATAAAATTACGAATTAATATCATTTAGAATAGGTTAGATCTCCTCATTGATATAAATTGCATGTTTAAGCTAGGGAATTTAATAATGTAGAATTTCATGAAAACATAGAAAAGAATAATCATCGCATGTGGTATAGTTTAAATATATCATTCATGTCATCAGGGATGTCAATAAGTCATTTAATTGCATGACATTTAAGAATAAGTGGCTAGGTTCATTTAGTCTATAGTACATATCACGTAGTTTGCATATTAGGTTAAACAAATTGAGTTCATATAGTGTAATTTTAATTAAATATTAAATTCCTTCAATATTTGAAATTGCACGATAGGTTTATTTGATTAATAATTACATGACACATAAGATAGTTTGCATGCTAATACATCATATAGGAAATTACATGTTAGATCAAATAATTTAGAATGCATATTATACAGTTTGCATGTTAGTTAAGCCGCATGACGCCTGCGACCTTTAAAGAATGCATGACAAGTTCATTAGAATTTGCATGACATATAGAAGTGTTGCATATTTATATTGCACATCATTAGAATTAAGTAATTTAAATAAATGCCTTTCATATTATGATAATTTAGATAATGCGCATGACATCATTTCATATTGCACATAATAGTATAGTCTCACATTGCATGCACTGTATTTCATTTAAATAAGTGAATTAAGATTGTTGATGTGATTTTGTAACTAACATTGTAGATGCTTTTGTTGCATCGAGATAAGTAATCCGTCCATACTCTTGCAATTTATTTAATGCTTTGATTGTTCTATGTTAAATAATATTTCAGCACCCATATAATGAATTCATATGTTATGGATAGAATTAAAATCAATCCAAAATGCCAGCCAAATAATTTTTGTAAAATAAGAAAGTTGCGAAAGGGCATTAAAAGAATTTAGTGTAATTAAGTCCTCAAATCCTTAATCTCTAGTTCGTACAGATAAATAATTTTTTTGATATACATAGGTTTCTAATCAATCCACGGCAAAATGATAAGTAGCGACTCCTAAATAAAATCTTTTACATGTTAAGTATTGAATCCTAAGTTGCAAATTTGTATGAGCTTGGGAAATCTTAAGTTAGGTTCAATTCTAATAATCCATTAACCAACCCTTAGGTCATGTATCTTCAGGAAGTCATGACATCTCCATGAGATAGGCATTAGTTTTACCTTTGGTATCAATAGAATGACTCTTTGTAGTTTACCAGCATCACAACAGTTATCTCTCACAATGACAGTTTTCCGATCAGACTGCTCCTACCAATGTTTATTTTCTGTCAGTTTTGCCATAACTACTCTAATTTATTTCTAGTGCTCCTTATACAAATTCTAAGCCTTTATAACAGTTAGTTTTATCGTGATCAATATTTCCATCAGATGACCAGTGCCTTCTAGAACTCGAAATCTGCACTATGCCTAGCCCATATAATAACCGGGTGCATATTATCAATAGTATGTCACATTGTTTTGTGAAGAATGAGATGTGATCAATCCTCTAATGATCCTGTTGACTTCATTAGCTTCCACAGACTTCCAGGAACATCACCAACCCCGTTGATTCCTTATCTTCACTGATGATTATGTTAGTATTCAAAGACTTTCAAGAACACTAGCATTACCGTTAATTCCCTGTCTTCACTAAACTCACTAGACCATCGGCACTGTTTTTCCACCTTATCTTAAGGCAACTACTCTAGCCAACAATTCATTGTCTCGATACTGATCCACTATCTTCTATCTTTCGTTTCTTCTAAACATATTGGTGATCGTGACTCTACCAAGCCATTTACCTTCCCAAGTGTAGTCCTTTCAAGTTTCAACAAAAATTACCATTCTAGACTTGTTCACCACTACAAAGGCCCGTCCAACTGTCTACTTTATCTAGGTCCTTTTAAGCCATCATGAACATCTCCATTATTCTAAGCTTTTTCTCCATCGATCAATGTCCTTCCAGCCTGTTCACCTTTGTAGAGGATCCTTGTAGCTTATAAACATCTCCACACCCAATACCTTGTTTATCTTGATATCGACAGTGATCCTTCCATTGGCAAAGCATTCCTAACTATGGGAAAGCACTCAAGATCACACTTGATGGTAATTTTGACACCATCTGCATTGTGACCTATGTATATAGCACATGGCAATACTCAACCAACACAAACATTAGTAGCTTCCAATTGTCTTTGTGATAATCAAAACAACATAGAAGATTTTTTCAACGAAGGGGAGGATGCAGGCCTTCCCTGACATCTTTATAAAGAGCAATAGTGAGAAGTTGCACCAAATCCTCATGTGTTGCCGTCATAAAGAGATATTTGAGGAGGATCGAAACGATTGTGTGATATGTCGGATGTAATTAAGCCGATCATCATGGATGTTGTGAAAGATGTTCTCTCACGGCTAGGATCATTCAATCAACCACCACTATCTAATTTAATGAAAATAAGGTTTGTTCCTTATCTCTGTTCATTTATGGATATTACTAGTGTTGGTCAAAATAATTATATTGGCAATAATAATTTGTAAAGTCAAATAGATTGACTGGTCGATCAATTCTCAAATGAGAAAATGTAAGGCTAGCAGCTCCATTGGTACCACCCAATGTGATTATAACGCAGACCAACATCACTGCCTAAGGAGCAAACTGGCCAACCAAATATATAATATAACTCAGTACAGTTTGTCAAAGAAGTTCAACAATGATTGTGATTAGATAGTTCTATTAGAAATCACATCTCGAATTGGTCGACAGTCACCCTTTTTGAAAAGGTTTCAAAATGTCCAACTTTGCTATTTTTACTGGCAAAGATAAACAATCAACCATCGAATACAATGTCTGATTATAGCCTAATGTGAGGAAGAAAAGACATGAGTTTTAAAAACTCAGGCTATTTCCTTGTCCTTGTCAAAAACTGTTCTTACCTAGTACACTAATTTACAACCTAATTCGGTGTATTATTGGATAGAGATGAAACTGTATTAATTGTTGATTTGGCCAGACTTTATCAATACAATAATGAGTCCATTGATCAATTTATTGCTCGATTTAAGATGATTAGTACACCTTCTTCACTCTCACAAAAAGATTTCACGAATTTGGCTTTCGATTGATTGAATTCAACTAAGAGAAAAATTTAAAGGGCAAGATTTTTCCAATATATTTCAAATGGTAACGAGAGTATCTAAATAAGAGCAATTTCTTAAAGATAGAGATAAAGAGCCTCCTGAAAATTTTGCCCAAAACACAGCTTTAACGTAATCATGAGTTGTAGTATGAATCTAACCTAAATGAAAATAGTGAAATAGTTTTGGCAAATATGATGTTCAACAAGCCTTATGGGTCAATCCTTAAAGCCTACCAAAATAAAATAAATAATAATCGCTAGGGCTAAAGACAATTACTTATTCGACAATAACAAGTTGGACGAAATCTTCGATTTATTCTTAAAAATGGCCTGATAAAGTCAATGGAATGCCAAATTATCCCCAGTAAAGAAGAAACATGTTGCAAGTGGCACAGTTCATGAGGAGCCACAACACGATTAATTGTGTTATTTTTTTAAAACAATCCAAGTATCAATTTGGCAACAAAAATAGAATTTACTGGTGTAAAGGCGCATACAATGACACTTTATTGTCCTATTTAAAAGAACTGAATGATAGATAAATCATTTCATTTAGAAGAGGGCATTTGTTGACATGAAAAAATGATCAAATTTTCCCTATAATTGACAAGCAATGGACTTACTTGCTTATAGCATAGTTTAGTAAATAAGAGAAATCATTGAAAAAAAAAAAGGCCAACAACCTATAGAGGATCAACTCGCTACAAGAGCTATCAACAATAATCAGTTGACATCCATGAGAACTCCACTAGAGATGAAGTCGTTGGCATAGACATGAATCTGTAAATAACATAATTTTCTAGATATGTAACCTCTTTTAGATAAGTGTTGCTAGGTAATAGGTAACTACTGGGTGGTTATGTTTAGTGCCACTATTTTAGAATTTTTGAAACATTTTCTGGGTAAGTGATCTTGTCACTTACGATTAGGAAGTTATTTGTCTTGAGTATAGGTTTAGGAATTTATTTTTTTAGGTACAACAACAATTTTTAACCGTTGATTGAAATATTTAAATAGCCATATCGTACTCTCTATAGAGCCATTGACAAGAATCATCAGTCATTGATGAGAACCTCCAATAGTGATGAAGTCATCAATATTGACATGTAATTGGAGTAGCATAATTTTCAAATATGTAATTGCCTAAGTGGTTATATTTAGTGCCACTATTTTAGGAGTTTTGTAACTTCTTGTGAATAAATGCTATTGTAACTTTCTATAACCTCAAATAGGATTATGAAATTATTTGTTGAAAAATAGGATTAGGAATTTATTGTTTTAATTTAAACAATAATTCGTAACTATGCCACAACACAAATAATATATCTATCAATTTATCAATTTAACTTTCTAGTTCTTGCATTTACTTTCCTTTAGAGTAATTATTGCTAGTTCTTATTCTTGGTTATACTTAACACTTCATGTCCGAATTTCCACAGAACCTTATTCAAATTAAAATCAAAGATCAAACCTTTTACGAAAGGTATTTCGTCACATGGAGTCATTTTCAGTGAAACAACAAATTAGTCATTACAACCATATCTTAGTATGTGATTGCAATGATCGGTGTCCTAACAAAGTGATTATTTTAACACATTAATATTTTGCGCACATTTAGAATTTGATTTATGACATTGCCTAGTGATTATTCAGATTGAAACTAGAGTCTAAAGGTCGTAACTTGAGAGAAAATTGTATAGGAAGTCTTCCATCTTATTTATGAAATGCAATCAAATCCTAATTCTTTCAACTAGCTGAATTAGACCATAAACCTTCTTTAAAGAGTTTGTCAAGTTCTTTCGATGGGCAATACTTAAAACTATGTATGTGTCAATAAAAAAATACTTATGTGGCATTCTTAAATTGCACATGTTAATATAAAATTAGGACTTTATGCACTTTTCAATATAGTTTGAGAACGTAATTGAACTAATTATAAGATTTGATTGAACATATTGAATGGTTTAGATTCAACTGCATTCCATATAAAAAGTTTGGGACTTGTCATGTAATTTTCCCAATAACTTGATCCCACATTGATCAAGCCTAATTTTCTCAATCTTAAACACATGTCTAGTATGAATCCAGAGTTCCATAGTCATTAAGGCAACAAAGTAAATCAAACTAGTACCCTACAATTTCATCACTTGCGCGGGTTTGATAGTTCACCATGTTGAACCGACTCTCTTGTACTATACACATTCCTAAGTATCAGATTTAGCCCACGGCAGGAAAGAGCAAAATCGTCAATGCTTGCTGAGAAAAGAAGCATACAAAGGTTGAAGTGATGCTATCAGAAATAAACAGCTCGACCGCAAGATTACAAGACTGTATAAGACTTGTAAAACCCATCATGTCTGTTGGGAGGCACATCAAAATTTTGAACAAGATGTGACTGGTCCGCAAGGTGCTTGTCCCAATTGCTTACCTGCATCCAGAAAGAGATAAAATTGCCCCTTTTGGTTGCTGAGAAAGATGGTCACGAGTTTCCAATTAAGGAATGTGTGTAGACTTCGCTTAACAATTAAACTTTTGCCTGATCAATCGGTTCTTTGCCAAAAAAGTTGGGGGGTCTAATCATGAAAGGAGTGGTGGCAAGTCGTGCACGAAAGTGGAAAGGAGAGGTGGACTATCAACCACCTTCTTTTTCCCGAAACGGGTTATTTGATATCAGGGTTTACAAGAGGTTTTGGAGGGTACATCTATTTATTTATCTTTTAGGATTCTGTAGGTGGGGTGATTTGAGTTTTCATTGTTTTGATGGGTTTTTGGGATGCCTCTTCCCTCATATGGATATGATCTGATGTTCAACGTAATGTCGTTGCCTTCCATTAAAGATCTTTCTCTCGCTCGCTCTCTCCCTCTCTAGTCTTTTAGCTGTTAGATTTAATACTAGAAAGTAAGTTTGGGCCAAAAAGAGTACTAAAAACAATCGCTACAACAATGAACCAAACGATGGATAAACAAAATTCTTCCGTATCCGTTTCATTTTTCCTTCCTACTCGATATGGCCTTAAAAAAGTCTATTTCCGAAACAGAAGGCCTACGAGCCATCAATTGAATGCCTTGGGTAACGAAATACTCCAAGTTGGCATGTTTGATGGAAAACTTATTGTTGTGTTGAAAGAGCCAAGAACGGATCGTTAGCTGGAACCTATCATGCTACAACTTCTTGGTGGAGAAATGGACCTTATATCAAACAAGTCAAATACCATATCAAGAAGATTTTTTATCACTCGTGTCGACACTTTCATCTTATTCACATCTTTTTATGTTTTCTACTCACTCGGCTGACATTCCTAAATTTAGATTCAATTGATTAATTCCGAGAAACAAAAACTTTGAGAGTAATACATAGAACTGAGAATCATTGAATCGTACGAAGATTGAGATTGACCACAAAAAGCTAAAATTGGTTAGGAAAACACATCTGTTTGGATGTTTAAAATAATTTGTATTGGTTTTGGGGAAAAACATTTCGCATCGTCTGTTACCTACTCTCTCTCTCTCTCTGTGAGACTGGCCCATTAAACCTCTAATGGACTAGAATTGAATTCGCTTGTTGTAGGCAATGATGTTTCAATCCTGCAATTGATCATGCATTACTACGCATTAAAAATAAAAGCAGACTTCTCCATGTCTTCCATGAATAATAACAGGTCCTGCTCAATCTGCACGCGAAAAAATCACCAGGCTCATTTCACTCTGATATGTAAAACTAGTAAATTGACCAAGAGTTTATATTTTTGCCAGTACATGAGTCCTATAACAGTTCTACCAGTTAAACTACTGCAGATACAGCATGAAGTCATGAACATACAGCTTGAGCAGTTCGTCAGCAGCTATGATGGCTCCGAAAAAGGCTGTTAAAACTGAAGAAGATAAGGGGCCAAGGAATGTGGACGAGACATACAGGTTAGTGCTTCGTTACAACAGCTTCTTCAGCTGCAAGTTGCCATTTAGGAGCAGAAGCTTTTAAGTAGCAGAACCTGCAAAAAGAAAACTAATAGTAATTCACCGAAAAGACCAATGCTTGCTCAAGTCTGGTTTTTCCTCCCTTTTTAAGATGAAAATTGCCACAACGCACGACCAATTGTTTAGGAGTCTTGAAGGATAGGGTTTTCACAAGCGTCACATACAACTTATTAGGGGATTCCAAAACTTCTATCCGTTCTCTAAGCTTGTGCACCACGCCCAATACATTTCTAAAAGAACATCCATTGAAGGGCATTCTACCATTAGAGAAACAAGTTATCGCATCGTGAAGATATTTCATCTTGGCTATATAAGCGGACAGAAAAATCATACTTATCAGCAACAGCAAACCTCATGTTCTCACCCTAAGGATGCCAATTTTTCTAAAATTGTGGAGCTACATAAGAGAATAAGAACTTGGCCAGAAGTGATGCATCCGCTCCTCACTTGGTTGGTGACCTGTGACAGTTGTCTTTGATCCTCAAGAGCACATGTCCTTGGTGAAGCTTTCATGGCAAGACTAATACCATACAGTACCTTTTAGGTGGTCTTCCCCAACTCCAAATATTTAATTCCATAATTAACATGGTCAAGAAACTAGGGTCCCGAGAGACAAAACAAACTAGTCTAAACAAAGTTTTGAGACATGAACATGAATCTACCTGCTTGAGATGAAGGTTCGATTCTTCAGTTGCAAAGGGGGATTGAAGCAACATTTGGTTTATTGTTTTATCATCACGATCACTATGCAACACCTATGATATATGCATTCCACGAATCTTGTTGTTCAAAGCTCTTAACCTCTTCATACTTCACATCCCTTCCAATGCCGAATCCCTCTATGCTCTTAATATTTTCAGAGTCAGGCATCTCCCTAATCCAAATATGGACCGACTGAAAGCCAGCCTCTTCCAAACAGTCTTTAATTTCAGGTAATGTCCACCTGCAGTGATGTGAGACTGGCTATTATATCCTCCAAAATTTCCTAAATACTAGTTTCATCAACTGAAAAGTATATGCATGACACTTCATCATACTGAAATATTTCAGGAATGCCCCACTTCAAAAATATAAAAATACTTAACGAGTGCAGGAAATCTAGCTAAAAGTAACACTTACAGTCTCCAGCTGTATGAAAAGGCATGAGGCAGCTTCTTCTGTGGCTTTTGAAGATGAAAGTGGAGGCTAATCCTTGTTTTCCGCTCAATTATGTCAAATTCAGCTTGCTCCCACACATACTGCACATTTTAATCAGACCATTTCAATCGACAGTCAGTTGAAAGCATCATTAAGTTGTAATTCCCCACTCATTACCAAGGAAGTAGAACACATCTACCAGAAAAAAGTAAACTCATCCAATATAATTCTGGCTCCCATCAATAGTGCTATGAATTCTTCTTCTTTTCCACAGTACAAATGGATTTTAACACACTCAATGCTCATTGCTTGCAGGTGTAGTATATGCTTACATGCACAAAACTAACATCTGAATGTATGGAGAGCACTGTCAACCGTACCATTGGCGCAAAACAAGGAAAAGAGTACTACATGATTCAGAGGAAGAAGGAAAAAAAAAGGGGGGGGGGGGGGGAGAGGGAGAGTCCAGATAATTGGAGAATGACAGTATTCTAGTAACATATGCATGTCCTTTATCCGACATGCTTATCTAGAGATAGATTTTTATACCCCAGAGCAATTAAGATTTGTGCACTTCTTTCAAATTTTGGACAAGTCTTATTCAGACACCAGTGGAGAACACCAATGGTAATCATAAAGATGATAACTCATTACGCAGATCGAGCAATCAATTGTAATCCTCAGCATTGTCTAATGTCGAACAAGTTATTCCATGATCAAATGCAATATGTTGAACAAGTTAGTACATGATCAAATGCAATATGTGTACCTTAAAATTGGCAAATCTCCTTTGAAGCCTTAACTTTTGCTCTGATGACGTGCCACCATACAAATCCATAACAAATATACCTCCTCTTCTGGACAAAAAGCCTAAAACATGCTTGAAATACAAAACCAGTTCTTTACGTTTATGGAGGCAACAGCAGCTGTAGTTGAAAGCGCATATTATGTCCCTCCCAGGGAATTGCTTAGAACTTATATTGAAAGGCATCGTATGTGGAAGGCTCATACAATCAGCTCGCAAACTGGATTGTTGATCGGGAATTTTTGGACCTCCTTCACTTGGATCTAGCCTAATAGTTCGTATGCAATCTCCAGGCTCAAAATTGACAAGCTTGGCCTCACAAGGTTGAAGAACATTTCCATGAAAAAGGGAAATTCTTGAGTAACTCTCAGCTCCAATGGTATTAATGTTGTTCTCCATACACCAATTTAATGCCTCGAGATCTAAATCCAACCCCACAGCAGTGCGCCTCGGGTCACTTCGGAGCCACTCTGTGCTGTCAAATGCATAGGGAGAATGAAATGCTAGACGATACAAATGCAACAACAATCAAGCAACAAGGGAAATATTATCAGTCTACTAATTGACTAGATTATCTAAGAGATGTGCAGTCAAAGTTTCAGTTTTCCAGATCGTTCTTCGACATCATTCATATATTTGATGTGCATGAGATGGAATATTTTTCAAATATCCAAAGAACAATCAAATTCTCCAAAAATCGCATTAAAAAACAAACTGCAAATTGATTTAAGAAGAAGCAATTAAATGACCAACATGAACCTATTTCTTTGACAAAGATACGAAGAGGTCTTCATAACCAAGTCACCAAGTTGCAGGCACAACAAAATAAGCATCGAGAACAGCAGTCCAGTTGGAATAAGTGACGTCAGTGAGCACATACTTCATTGAACACCAGTTGTAATTAGTGTCTAATTAGTTTCTAAAACTCTGCTTTCAAGGAACCTAGGACGCATTCAATATCAATTGTATTATTCTCGGGTGAACTTATATTTCCTAGCATCAGAGATGACGAGAGTGACCAAAAGCGTTTAATATACCTAAGAAAAGCAGTCCCACAAAAATCTTCTTGAAGATGGAGGGGCTGCCTTCCACCCACATACATGAGAAAAAATTTTTGTAGATAGCTTATATCTCCTTTGGGCGACTGCATTCAAAGAGAAACAGAGGGAAACTTCATTGCAGCTCTACAAGCACAAAATTGTAAGCAGGAACTCAATTTTTATTCATAAATCTTTAGTCAGCAAGAAATTGAAACTAAAGAGAGTCGAAGAACCTCAGACCTGGACAGATTGTTGGTAGAGGAGGAATTTCGATGGAATGTCTAGTGATGGACTTCGGCCATCATGTTCTTGCTCCTTTTCTTCCTCCTCAACCTCCTCTTCCTCATCCTCTTCATTGGAAAGAGGAGGCTTCGAAGATGAGGGGAAGTTTTCGTAACTGAAACTATCCTCTCCTCCTTCGAGATATTGAGAGGCTTCTCTGCGAGGGTGTCTTTGGTGTCTCTGCTTCTTCTCTCGCTTTCCCATCTCCTGGAATGCCCAAAACCACGCTTATGATGCACACAAAACCCTCAATGTCTCATTTTGGCTGGTGAAGATTGTGAAGTTCACCATGATCCATTATTACCCTCATCAGGTAACAAATTTCAGACAAGTGATAGAACAAAAACAAAAAGTCCTTTCTGCAATGCTGTAAAAGGACTAACATCCATAGAAGGCGCTACATGATTGAAGGTACAGGTGTGGATGTAAAACCTATGATGAGGAACTCCCACTGGACAAAATTGAGCCAATTTCCCATAATTAAGCATCTTATTCCACGACTTGACTATTTAATTACATGGCCCATTGTCTAACAAACATGACCAATTGATCTGACAATTTGATCCACCGAAGCAAATCAATTTCCTATTAGTTCTCATTCTTAATGTGGGTCAATCTTGCATCAAGTGAAACCTCTGTCATCCCCCTAAGAGTTCAAATAGCTAACAACAAGAAAATACCCACGTCAATAGTTGCCCCCATTGAACTTACATCAATCAAAAGAAATCCTAGAGACCATTTCAAGAAAAATAGTTGCCCCATTGAACTTACACCAATCAAAAGAAATCCTAGAGACCATTTCAAGAAAACGAAAATAAACCCTTTCTTGAACAAGCCCAGAAATGCTCCCTCGTAAGCACCGAACAACCGGAGAAAGAAAGAACCTAAGGGCTTGAGACGAGAGAGACAGACAGACAGAGAGACAGAAAGACAGAGAGAGAGTTAACCTGGTGATGGTGGCGGCGACGGGTTCGGGCTACGGAGACGAGCAGAGTGGCGAGAGAGCAGAGGGTTGAACTGGGGTCAGAATGAGGAAGGGCTTCTGTTCAGGTTCGTATTTGGCTCGGGGATAATGCGCCCCAAGCAAAAAGCATTCACGTAGACAAAATTAATATTACTACGCTAGATAAATTAGCATCTAACTGAGTTAATCATATTCAATATTGAGCCATCATTGTATCACATCACTCATTACTCCACTTTTGTAAAATAATTTTTCTATACATTTATATTATTTTTTTATTTTTTAGGAGATTTGAATGTGGAACGGACATCTCAAAAGAGTCAATTTATTTTTAAGAAATGAATATTATAAATATCATAACTTTTGTAAAATAATTTTTCTATACATTATATATTTTTTTTCATTTTTTTAGGAGATTTGAACATGGAACAAGCATTTCGAAAGAGCCAGTTTATTTTTAGGAAAAGAATATTTCAAATATCATAACTTTCATACGACGCTCAATTGAGTGCCATAACTTTAGATCATATAAGTCATAAATTATGTATGGCGCACACTTGAATGCATTAACTATTTTTTGGTCACTTGAGTTCCCTACGGCTTTTCAATTGATTACGTGAATGTTGTGACATTTTTAAAAAAGTACCTTTGCATCGGTCTTTTGGCATTTAAATGAATTTTTTTAATAAGTTAGGGCACTCAGGTAATTGATCAAAAGTTACGTCACTCAAATGTATGTTTTTTTAGAAATCGTGGCACTGAAGTGATTGATAAAAGTTACAACACCTAAGTGAGTACCGTACTAAAATTATAACAGTTATAATGTCCTTATCTTTTCAACTTTCTTATCAAAAATCAGTGTACAAGATCCAGTCACTATCTAATATGATTGATTATCGAGTATAAGTAAATTATAATTTATATATAAAGTTGAATCACAAATTTTATATTAAATTAATATTGAAAATATTGTGAAGATGATGAGAGAGAGAGAGAGTAAATGTTCGTAAATGAAAAAATTCAACGCCTTAATTACACATTAGCCAAATTCATTACTGAAACCGCAAAGATGAAAGGTAGATCTTTTTTTAAAGTGCAAGAATAAAAAAGTGAGAGATGGTTCATTGCTTCAACGTTTTCAATTTCTTTACCAAAAAAAAATTGAGAGATGGTTTTAAATTTTGGCTAAAATTAAAAAGACCACCAGCGTTGTATTTTTCATATAAGTGAATGATTTATATTAGAAACACCCCTATATCTTGGGGTGAGCATCCGGAGTGATTCAACTTGGGAGCCAGCTCAAATTGGCCGTACTCAGCCTAATTCAAGTCCACATGAGGATCAGTTAGGTTTATGTTCCAAAAATTAGGATCAGGCCGCATTAGTGTGCGAAACCACAAAAAAAAAAATTCATAAGGGTTTTTTTTTTTTGTCTTTTCTCCTCTTTATGCATTTAAGTTAAAAGCTTTGCTTCATAATCAGCCATAGACAAGTAGTAGCTGTTACATGCGTTGACAAGAGAATAGAGAGAAAAAAAAGTGAGTTTTTATTTTCTTTAGGAGTGCTCTCAATCTCTTTATGCCCTAATATTAAGAACGAATAACATTGCGTTTTTGCTTTCTTCAAAATTTGGTGGATTTGCATAGTGCTTCTGCAGAGACGTAGCTAGTTTGAGTGAATTTTCATGACGAATTTTATAGTGTGTTCTTTGGATTCTATTCTTTTATTATTATGTTCAACCTAAGTGGATTGTTTGCTTGTGTTATTTTTCTAGAATCGGTGTGCAATTCATAACAACTAGTATTTAAGCCTGAGTTGGCTAGTCAAGAACATCAAAGGTTTATTCAATAACGTTTGATTGAAAGCAAATGTTATGGAAGAAGATAAAATCAGAATCGACGAGCTCGGGAAGCAAGAATTTCAGATTGTGGAAACTCCAAATCAAGGATTATCTTTATCAAAAAAATCTTTATGCACTACTTGAGGATTGGAAACCCAAAATTGTTAAGGTTGATCTGCCAGCAAAATCGGAATTTAATTGAAAGGCATTAGGTGTAATTTGTCTAGAGCTAATGAAAAAGACAAGGTACCACATCGTGAAAACAAAAACTACAAAAGAAGCCATGGATATTCTGATGAATGTATAAGAGAAGCCAGCAACATCAATCAGATATTTTTGCTAAATAAGCTAGTTAATATGATGTTACTTGACAAATGTTCTATGGTAGAGCATATTAACAGCTTCATGCAAGTCAAAAGTTAGTTGTTATCCGTAGACATAAATCTGGATATGAAAATCTGGATATGGAGCTCCAAGCTTTATTATTTTTATGTTTCCTTCAAGAAAGCTACAACTCCACAGTGTAGGAATATCCAGCACCATGAAAGTTGATTTGATTAAGCAGAGGCTATTGAAGGAAAGTCTTAGGTGGAGATAATTTTTCAGCATCTGTCTTCAATGGCAATGGCATTGGCAATGGAGAACCATGGGAGAAGTAAAAGCAAAGGAAAATTGAATGAGCATAGTAAGTCACAATCAAAGGGGAAGAGAGAGGTTGCAAAAAGATGAGTGTTGATGTTCTCACCAAACCAAACATCGAAGGTTTTAGTGCGAAGCCTCCAAAAAGAAGTAGTGGGATAAGGATGAAGAAGTCAATGTGGTTAGCAATGAACCTTTGCTAAAAACTTGTGTTTGTTTACATGGTTTGACTTGATGATAGACAAATACCTCATTCACTCTGGTGCTTTCTTCCATTGCATCTCACAAAGAGACATATTTGATGATTATGTCAGTGGAGATTTTGGGCAAGAGGTTGCGGAAAATGGCCACATGTGTCTAATTTTAGAAAAAGAACTATGATTGTAGACACTCAAGTGGAAGGAGTCTAGCTTGGCATGAAACTAAAGATGTATTCCAAATAAACATCAGGTCAAGTCATGAATTATCTAGATAGGAGTTGCATATCGCTCAAATATGCAAGTCGGGTCATGATAATACAAATTAGGTATCTAGATAAACGATTTGAATCAAATCAATTTCAGATAAGATTTTACCTAATCTTGTGAATTATCTTTACAAATTTGAATCATCAAAGGGACGACCAATCATGAAAGGTGACGGGCCTTGGTTCGTGGCATACAACGGTGATTCAATCCAAAATTGATCGACTACGCAAGTCTTTAGCTTTGACAGTGGGATGCTCACAGTAAGGGATGGCGATGCTTTTTCTTGCTAAAACTGATCAATGTTTGAGGAAACCTGCAAAAACACTTAGAAACAACTTTCTGCTTACTGTGGGATAGGTAAGTAGCAAGCCACTAGTGGGGAAGAGCAACTTGTCTTGGTTTAGACAAAGAAAGGCGTAATGGATCGAGGCAGGAACTCAACGTCGACCTGAGCAAGAAACATGAGGATCATCTTCGTCGTGGTGCGTTCCCATGGGCTGACTCGCTAGAAAATGTTGAAGACATTAAAGGCTCTATGTACGATGACTAGGTGCTGATATTTGCTTCGTGACAACAAATGCAAAGAGCCAGAGCAATTGTGTCATCAAGAGGTTGAAGTCAACTCTTTGTTGGCATGTGTGAGGTAAGGCAAGAAGAAGTCCCCAAAGCCATAGTCTTCTCTCTCCCTCTCCCTTTTTTTTTATTTTTATAGACAAGCAATGTCCCTTTTTTTCTTCTCCCCTCATAAACCTTCGCGATAGTCGCCCCCTTTTGTAGGTAGCTTAGCTCCTACCTTCAATGGTAGGGACATCATCTAATATTATTATATTTGCGTTTCTTTTTGTCTTCCTTTTTTTTAGTTTTTTTTTTTGGTAAAGGAAAAAAAAGGAAGACAAAAAGAACCCACTTCCTTTGCCAATCTCTTCTTTCCTTTTTACCGATATCTCATCCAACCCCTCATATCAATTATGTCCTCTTTGTCTAATGATAGTCAATTTTTCATGATTTTTCTTTCTTTTTCTCTAGCCTTATTCATTTACGGCCAGATTATTTTCCGAGGATTAAGCATGTGCTTTCCCCACCATTAAAAATTTGACTATGTGGATTTCTATTTTTTTCCCAATTTTGATCAACGAGAAATTTGCTCGTTGAATTTAGTTGACCCATGATATTATCGACCATTTAGATAAATTGATGGCCATAGCCAATTTTTGTGCACTCATGGACTCAATTAAAAAATTATTAAGTTCAAATTTCCCCTTACCTTAAGTCCATCCGTCGTCAATCCAATTTAATGCAACTGTATGGGGGTACAAATGCAAGTCCTCTCAAAATCTACATGCAATTTAATTTTAATTTTTTTGAAGGACCGGCATTGATCCTTAATTTTGTATGCAATTAACTCCTAAATGGGGTGCTAGAATTTAAGTATCAATAGTTGGCCCTCTTTGAAGATGAGCTTACATAGATTGCATTCATAGACAAAATGATGTATAAATTCTAATTATCAAATGTCACGGATGATATTTTTATCAAGATTATGAATATCATTTTTCCATGCAATGTATTATGATGCTAATGCATATGCATGATGCAGGAAAGGAAGATGTACTTGTAGCCACCTACCACTCAGTGTAGTAGGATATCTCCAAGCTTGGGATAAATTCTGATTTGCTCTACAAGTATCTAAATTTCATCTTAGAGAAAAATGCTTGTCAAATAAGCCAGACCAAGATCAATGCAACCAAATAAGTTAGTGGATAATACTTATCCATAACGAGCTGCTTAATGAAGGGATTCAAGACTTTTAGATCCAGCTTGAGATGTCAAGAGTAGAGAAGCTTGATTAATAAATGCTTACATATTAGAGTGAGATAACTATTAAGATAACTCAAAATACCTAGATCCGGACTAGCGCATAGCAAGAAATGATCGAGAAACACTAATATCCATAATCAGATGCCTAATAGATGTGGATTCAAGACATCTAGATCAAGACTGAGATGTCAAGAGTAGGGGAAAATGGCTAATTGACGCTTATATGTCAGACTGAGACATAAGATTAAGATAGATCGAGATACTTAGATGCCGATTGGGGTATAACGAGAAGAGGGTCGAGAAACATTCATATAAAAAAATTTCATTTTATATTAAGGGTAAGACATCTAGATCCAAACTAAGATGTTACGGATAGTGAAAATTGACTGATAGACACTCATATATCAAACTGAGATGGCTATTAGGTTAAGATAACTTAAACTACCTAGATCTAAACTGAGGTATAATGAGAAATTCAAAAAAAAAAAAAACTTGGCAATTTGGTTTAAGACATCTCAATCCAGACTGATATAACTATTAAGTTTAAATAATTTGAAATATTTAGATCCAAACTAAGGTATAACAAGAAATGACCAAAAAACACTCATGCCCAAATTGAGATGCTTAATAGGAGAAGGATTTGAGCCATCCACATTTTATCTCAGAAAGTTGAAGAAATTTACTTACTTGAGGTTTCTCACCTAAAGGCATGATTGTTCGCAAGCTCCCTCCTAGCAAGGTTATGTGAATTCAGCAGTATCCTTATGCCTGGCTTTAAAGGGAGTTTCATCTGTCATACATGGTTAGCAATAACAAGTATATAATCAATGTCTTCAGCATTTTTAACAAATTCATTCAAATAAATCAATATCACTTCGTTTAAAGTTCCTCTCCAAAGGAATTTTCAGAAACTGATGGTAGTGGCCACAAATCAATTGACACTTGCTTGAATGTCCTTCAACATCTTCATGTTAATATTGAAATAAAAATTTTCACTTGACTTCCATATGTAGTCTTGGAATTTTTGCATTTAATAATAATATCTGGCAATGCCAAGTGCTTTCAGTGCATTCCTTTGAATTTTTCATCCAAGTGCTTCCAATGCGCTCTTGATATTGAATTTGAAAATGATGTCTAGTTTTGTCAAGTACTCCCAGTGCATTTCTTCACCTTAGTCAAACTTGTTGTTACACGAGGCAACTCCCTCAAATCAGTCGAAATCCGTTTTTACATAGTGAGACTTCTCAAATCAATCAAAACACGTTTTGACATTGTAAGCCCCCTCAAATTGATCGACAAAAAAAAAATTGATCGAAACCCGTTTTTACAGGTAAGACTTCTCAAATCAATTGAAACTCATTTTTACATAGAGCGACTCCTTCAAACCAGTCAAAACCATTCTTACACAGGGCGACTCCTTCAAATAGTCAAAACCGCTCTTACACGAGGCGACTCCTTCAAACCAGTCAAAACTGTTCTTAAATGGGGTGACTCCTTCAAACTAGTCAAAATCGTTCGTACACGGGGAAACTCTTTCAAGTCAGTCAAAATCGTTCTTACAAGGGGCAACTCCTCCAAATTAGTCAAAATCGTTTTTACATGGTGAGACTTCTTCACATCAGTCGAACCCCGTTTCTACACGGTGAGAATTTTTCAAGGCTGACATATCAAATGAAACATCATGGCTATGATAGAGAGAACTTACTAGTACATTCTTACAATATTAGATAAGTATTTCTTCTACCTTTTTAAAAAATTAAAAATGAACATGAAAAAATGTTTTATCACCATTTACTAGCAAAATTTAGGCGTCTCATATTTTTGAATGAAACCTCTTCAAGCTCCCCTTAAAAGATGAGCAGCTATTGACACCTAATTTTTGTAGCCTAGGTGAGTTGTTTTGGGGAAGAATCACCGCCAATCAAGATATCAAAATTCTTTTTGCAATGATTAAAAAAATTAATTATAAATTAAATATTAAGGATTTAAAAAATATAGAGAAAAATTTGTGAAAGCAACCTCGGACCGGGCCCTTTCTCCCGGCCCACACCAAAGCCCGTGTGAGCCCCATTCCCCCCTTTCATCCCAGCTCGACCCATCTCCCGCAACCCAACTCCTTGACTTTGGCCCAACATCATCGGTGGCCTACATCCTTCTTTCCTTCCTCCTCCCTCCCGTGTGATCACTTCCTAGAAAAAAGTAAGGAAAATATTCTTGACTTGCTTCCCGCAATTTAGGGGACTGACACAAGCGATAATGTGAAAGGATAAAACGGAAAAATGGTGGGGGGATGCAGGAGGAAGAAGAAGAAGCAAAAACCAAAGCTAAAGAGAGGAGTCCAGGGGGAGGCCTATGGATAGAAAGTGGAGCTGAGGGAGAACAAAAAAGCAAAGGGGGTAAAAAGGAAGCAAATCCGTGGGAGGAAAGAGGAGGAAAGGCTTGGCTCAAGCCCTTTGTGGAGGTGTCCAAGTTGAAAATCTTTGACCATAGTGCCTCGTGCACGACTCCTCAGCCTGGTTCACGGCATTTTTTTATAGGTCATCATGTTTCATAAATTCGCTTTGGACCTAGACTATTGTTCGTCGGTCCAAAGGAATTTCAAAGCTTGTTGAGACTCGACGCACGTGTGTATTTCTGGCTAGTTCATTGCGCATCATAGATAAACATCCAGCTTTATTTCATCCCTGAAATTGACTAATTTCTTTCGCACATCGCTTGTTCGATGGTTTGCTCGAGTGGAGTCGGGTTCGCTGGTTGGCTCCCAACTTGGTCTGGTGTCGCGAGGGTGGCCACCATGTAATGCGTGGGTAGACGTGCACCGCCGCCCAGCTCACCTTTGGTCGATGCCATGGCGTGACAAGGGAGAGAGGGAGCTCGCGAAGGCAGAAAACTCTACCTCTGCCGTACCTGGTTTGGCTAGGGGTGAGGCCATACGATTTTCGGGCCTTATTAGGTGGACGGAGCCTTTCGAGCCTAACAGCCCCAACCTAGGCCATTCGGGAAAGCCGATGGGCCCAGTTGCAGCGAGGCTCAAGGAAAGAATACTGGGCTCAAACTGAGCCCAGTTCATGGCCTGTCAAGTAAGCCTAGATCAAGCCAAAACCTGGCTATGCTTGGCAGCACAAGCCCAAGGCCCAACGTGATCCAGTTCACGAGTCCGGACCTCCGGTGACCGGGTCAGGCCCAACTCGACCCGAGATCCCTACCCAAATTCCTATTTTTAATATTTAAAATAATAAAATACTTTATTAATAAAAATAACAAAAATATAAAATATTTTTATTAAAAATTTCGAAGATTAAAAAAAAAGGGAAATCAAATTTTTAATTAGGAGTGCCAAACTTGCCTTAAAAATCAATTAGCATTAGAGTAGGCCTAGTTTAATTAATTAACATAAATTTTCTTTTAAAAAAAAGTTATCCTCAATGGACAACTAGGTGTTCCTCGTTCCTTTGAGATTTTTAAACTTGATTGCATATCTTATTGAGTTTTGTTTGTGATTAGTTAAATGCATGCGATGCATGTCTTGATGAATGAATTATTGGATTGACTTGAGTTAGTTGAATTGCATGAGTAAATTTCATATCAACCATGAGACTATTTGTGTAAACTTGATATGAATATTGCTAATGATCTGCTTGATTAAATGCATTGGACAATTATTTGAATGTCAAAATAAATACCTCTTGGATTATGTCACGTAATGGTGATCAAGGGGATGGCACTTATGTGGGTAGGTGGTGATGGACCGATGTCCCTTCTGATCTCATGTATGTAAAGGTGTAGCTTCAGTCCACCAAGCTTATGCCATGTTAGACATATCCACATCATTTAATGTGTTTAGCCTAATAAAATCTATTTAGACTTAGCGCCACTTTTTTAATGAATGACTAGTGTGATCCACTTTTTTCATTTGAATCATTCTATTAGGTCTAAGTTTATTCTTAACTTTAAACAATCAACTTTCAAGAGATCATGTCTCGAGACTTATAACAAGGCCATGCACTCCTAATTACTCAACGAGTTGCAGGTTTCTTTATTCTCATAGTCACATCTAATAATGTGAATGTTTATTTTACGTTGCATTTCAATCTCTTGAGTGTTTATTTCTTCACACTGTCTTTCCATGAATTGTGTGTAAATTTCTTTTCCCTAAATTAAGTTAGTATAGGTTTAGATCTGCATGAAAATAACCCCATAAAAACAAGTTGCAGGGACACTTAGACTTCAGATGAATTTATAGAATCTTAAATGATGGGCAAGAATGCATGACCACTTTAGATTAAACAATCAACTAATTAGATACTGAAAGGACGCTAATAGAAATATTAGTGTAAACAAGTCCCCATATTCTAAAATCTCTTATTTGTAGGGTTCGGGCGACACTCTCATGCCTCGGTCGGTTTCTAGCTGACCCCAACAAGCTAGTGGCAATTATTTTTCTTAAAAAGTTGAAAACGTCTGAATGTCATGTGAGGTATGGGCTTGGGAGAGCCTATGTTCGTAGTGAGTTAATCAAATCGAATTACGAATAGACGTTACTTAAAATTGTCTTTTAGGGATGCCGATTCATAAGGGTGAACAAGCAAAACCGGCTACCTAGGAACTGCCCGGACCAGTTGGTTCTGGGCAGTTCTAAAACTTACTGGTCCGGTTCCCGATTCCGGGGGTTGAACCGCCCTTCCGGAACTGGACCGACACTGTTTATTAAAAAAATTATAAAACATAAATTTTTACTGATTATTTTTTCTCATTCTCACCATCTTGCTCTCAGCATCAGAATACCTCTCTCATTTCTCAATCAGCCACTCTCAATCTTTCAACTCACGGCGCACGCTGAGTAGCGACTCATCTCGAACCTCTCCTTCCTCTACAACAGAGTACAGAGTAAACCTTACCTCTTGCATGCGAGATGCGACTCTTCCGTTTGGACCTCCACAGAAACACTGCTTCCTCTGTCTTCCTTCAGAGCGCCACTCGATAGTCGACGGGCGTTGCTTCCTCTATCACCTCTAGACCTCCGCCTCTCATGCAACTCCTCCTCCTGTTCTCGCCATCCCTCCAGTAAGTTACTCTATTGCTCTGCAAATCAACTCGATCAACTGTGGACAAGGTTTTTTGGATCCCTAGGTTTTGCGTCTTGGACTTCTCTAAGGGAGAGCGGCTCACGCCTCTCGTTTACTGAGATCTCTCTCTTCGATTTGGAGATCCAATTCGTACAGGCTACTCTCTGTGGTGTTATTAGCATTCTCTGCTTCGAATGTTGTCGATTAGAACTGGTGGGTCAGATTAGAAGAACGGCCTGCAAATTGGCTCCCTTGTTCGTTGTGCTTTGTCCCGTGTTCGACGCTTTAGATTCGTTTTCTGAATGTTAAAAGAGCATGCGGTCTCTTGTGCTTTGTTCGTAAATCGAGTGGGATATGATAATATATGGTGATTGGTTAGTTGGTGGTGTAGCTTTATCATCTTTTGTCATTTATGAGTGGGCTGTGTATATAGATGGCATCGAACGAGGGGTTTCTGACGGATGAGCAGAGGGAAATGCTTAAAGTACCCATAATGCAGAAATTATGTCGTCCTCTCCCAAATCGCCTAAAACTCTGTTCTCTGAACATTCTTCTTTGAATGTTGCTGTAGCTACTATAGTCGCTAAAAGCAAAAATGGCTTCAAAGTAGAACGTCCAATTCCCAGCAACCACCAAAAATTTCTTTTGAATTGGACTCTAGGTTTTCGTTCCTTTTAGCTAATTTCCATAACAACAGAATGTGCTTGCTTGATTATGCTTTTACCAATAAAGATTTCTTAGAGAAGGCAAATCTAATATGATATTACTGTCTCATTTTAATTCTTATTTTTGGCAGTTAATTTAGGTGATCTAATTAATGTCAATGAAAGTAGACAAACCCCGTGGTGCGAAGAATCCAAGAATAAAATCACTGCAACATGAAGGTGAAAAAGACTTTGATCTTGAAGAGGCATCCGACACAAACAATGTATCTAATCCATATGATTCTAGTAAACAAATATCAGTAATTTGGATTCATTTTTTGAGGGAGTTAAATAAGGAAAAGGGAAAAAATAAAGTGATATGCAATTATTGTGGGGTCAATTATATATACAATGTTGATAACGGTACTTCTGCCATGTGGGAGTATTTGAGAAAGTGCAATAAATATCCTCGCAATGTAGACAAGAAGCAAAAATTGTTTGCAGCACGTAGAGTGGACATGAGCCACAAGACTGAAATGACAATAGGATTAAGAGATACTAGTACTAGTACTGGTAGTGCTATTTTTTTATCGACATGAAAATTTGATCAGGATTATTGTAGGCAAATGCTTGTTCGAATGATTATAGTTGATAAGCAACCTTTCTTTATGGTTGAGCATATTGAATTTCGAGATTTTATCAATCAGTTACAACCTCTTTTCAATCATATCTCATGAGATAGTGTCTAGAGATTACATGAAGCTGTATCTTTGTGAGAAGATAAGTTTGAAGACTTGTTTTCATAAGCTTGATTCTAGGTTTGCATTTACAACTGATACAAGAAGTTCAATTCATAACTTGAATTATTTATGCCTTACTACACATTTTATTGATGAAATTGGAAATTGAATGAAAGAATCGTCAACTTTGTGGTGATGCATTGTCACAAGGGCAAGGATATTGAAAAAATGATTGAAAAATGCATCTATGAATGGGGATTAGAGAAAAAAGTATCGACAATCACTATGGATAATGCTAGTTCAAATGATGTTGCTATTGGTTTTTTTGAAAGAAAAACTTTCAAGAGAGAAACTATTAATCTTAGATGGTACTGCTTTACACAAGAGATGCACAGCCCATATGTTAAATTTGATTGTGAGTGATGGTTTGATTGAGGTACGTGATTCCATTGCATATATTCGAAATGTGGTTAGGTATGTGAGAAGTTCTCCCATGAGAGCTAAAACATTTCAAGATTGCATTGAGAGTGCGAGGATCATTTACAAAGGTCTGGTTTGTCTTGATGTCACAACTAGATGGAATTCCACTTATCTCATGCTAGACACGGCCTTAAAGTTTAGAAGAGCTTTTGAACGGATGGAAGAAGATGATATTTCTTTCTCTTCGGATCTTGACTTTGATACTCATAAGCATGAAGATTGGAAAAATGCTAGAGTTCTTTCTATATTTTTGAAGAGATTTTATGATGCTACTAACAAGATGTCTGGGACTTTTTTTTTATAACCGAGGTGTTCAGTCCAGCTTGCGTGCACCTCGACTATTCCTCAGGGGAGACTAGCACAGCAACCCACCGCCATGGCCCCCCACTTAAATCACAGGTGTTTTCCTGGGGAATCGAACCCAATACATCAACGAGGTCCAAGTTCACCCTAACCAGTTAGGCTACCCATGGCTAGGTAAGATGTTTGGAACTTTGTATATCACTGCAAATGATTATTTTGAGGGGATAGTTGTTTTATACAAAAATTTGAAGCATGAAAAAAGGGCTGTGGATCCGAGATTGAAAGCTATGGATATGAAGATAAAAGATAAGTTGGACAAATATTGTGAAAGTTTTGACAAAGTAAACATGATGCTGTTAGTTGTGGTGATTCTGGATCCAAGAAAGAAGTTGAATTATGTGAAGTATTGTTATAAATTAATTTATGATAATATTGCGAAGGTTGATGAGATATGTAATGAGGTGATGATTGCCCTTGAAGGTTTGTTTAACTTTTATGACAAGTCTTCTCGTAATTCCTATAACAAAGAAATGGCTTATCAACTTTTGAATGATATTGGTACTAGCAGTAGCTGGGATCTTCATAGCCATGAGGAGGATAACAAAGACATACAGGATAATTGTGAATTAGATTTTGATTTGGAAAAAACATATGAAAGCTTTCTTGATGAGGAAAAAAAGTTTTAGAAGGAAACTTATCAGAACTTGATCGATATCTAAAAGTCGAACATTAAGAAGGTCGTGATCTTGATCTCTTCATGTGGTGGAAAACTGCTGGTCAAAAAGATAAAATCTTATCTTTGATGGCTCAAGATATTTTGGCTATTCCTGTAACTACGGTTGCTTCAGAGTCAACTTTTAGTACATCCAGTAGTGTACTTGATGGCTTTCGAAGTTCTTTGACCCCAAAATTGGTGGAGGCTTTGATTTTCACCCAAGATTGGTTAAGAGTGATTGCTAAGCCAATTGATGTTGAAGAATGCATCGAGAATGGGACAAAATTTAAGTATGGTAAGTTGGATACGTCTTTTTATTTTGTTATTCTTTTGTATACTAATAATTGAATTTGATATTATGTTTATATTAGATATGGATAATGTTCACTCAGAGCTTAATGGTAAATAGAGTTGATTCAAAGGTAAGCATATCCTTTGTTTATAAGGATATTTTATATCCTTTGTTTTTTTTTAATTATTCAGAGTAGATAGTTTTGCATATTAAGGAAGTATTTTGTTGTGATTGAAAGTACTTTACATAATAAAGATGATTGATTTATTGATTTTCTTAGAATTTAAGAAGACATGACCATTTTACCCCCAAAAAAAGAAGACATGACCATTAACATAGAACCCATTTTTTTTACAAGTAATGTAACTATAGAACTTGTGGTCATTATTCATGTATCGCTAGAAAAGTTGATTTTGAGATGTAGATAGAAATTGTGTATTTGTCTTAAAAGCCATATTGAAATTGTAGCAACTTATTCTCTCTTGGTGTTGATAGAACTGAAGTTTGTTTATGGTGGTAGCTCAGTTGTCCAAACTCTATTTTGATAAAGTGCACAGATGTTGTCCTAACTAATGATAAGGAAACAGTTATTGAGGTTCATGCTGAGTATCATCCTCTAAGAAAACATAACCTAAGGTTAATCTCCTAAATGTTGTTCATCTCCTGTTACCTTTAAATTGCTTTGATAAAAAAAAGGTTATCCTTGGTACTTTGTAGTGCTGACTCTTATTCTCTTTTTAATGTATCTTATGGGGATGCTTCACTGGGTTGCTGAACCTTCCCATGGTGTTGACCCACTTCAGGTGGAAGTCAGATTGTTTGACAAGCTATTTTTGTCAGAGGTTGAAAATAAGTTTAAAATTTCGTGTATTCTTCTTCTTCTTGCATTATATGTTTTATGTGGATGATTACTAGTTGCTAGAATTTGTTGCTAAATTAGAATCCAGTTGAGCTTGGTAAAGATTGGCTTGATGATCTCAACCCACATTCAAAAGTTGTGGTCCCTTGTGCGTATATTGTACCCTCACTTGGAGAAGCTAAAGTGGGAGATAGATTTCAGTTTGAAAGGTTTGGTATGTACTGGGACTTGTTACTTGTTAGTGGCATTAATATACTAGCATGTGGTCTATTGGCATTAGTGAAGTATGGGAATTATGCATTTGAAGCTGAGAATGGTGCTTTTCTGAGTAGATGCTGCAATCTCTATTGCAAACCTTGCATATGATTATCTATTTAAAGTTTCAACTATTCTTCTTAAGTGTCCTTTAGTAGCAGCAAGCTTTAATGAGTGAAATCTGCTTTGATTTTTTTTTCTTGGCTCATCCAAGAACATTGCCTCTAGTGATTAGTTGGGTGCTGCCGAAGGCTGCTTTATGAGGTCAATTTGTGAATTAGATGGGTTGATTAATCGGTCTATAAGTTATATTGTGTAACTGCAAAGTGGATAGTGACTGCATTGTGATGACATGGGGATCAATGTCTGGATTACTGTATCTCCATACTCGTTTGATGAATTAGCTGGAGAATTTGCCCTTGGCTTAATGGGGTATTATGATGTGATGATATGTATTCTGTACGAGAGTCTTTATTTCTGCAACTGAGAAGGGTAGTAGAGTCTTATACTGAATTTTTGTCTCTTTGGAAGAGTATCTCCTGCATTATATGGAATATATAGTAAAATGGTG
The DNA here is from genome assembly GCA_019926035.1 of Melaleuca alternifolia. Lineage (NCBI taxonomy): Eukaryota > Viridiplantae > Streptophyta > Magnoliopsida > Myrtales > Myrtaceae > Melaleuca > Melaleuca alternifolia. The sequence continues at coordinate 811,790 of JAGKPW010002249.1, read as the reverse complement.
ACTACATGCTCCATCTTGAAATAGTGCAAACTTGATATGCATGTATATTCAAGTATTTTGTAGAACTGTTGCATGTTGTGTATTTTTCTTCTCTTGTCTTTCTTTTTTTATAATTACCCACCCGGGAACCGAACCGGACTAGGCGGGAACTGGATCTGACCACCCAATCATGTCCGGTCCGATTTCCGGTTCCAAATAATAGGGAATCAAAAACCGCCCAGGAACTGATCACCCCTACTGATTCAAACCTCTCTATGAGCGATAATTCTAAATCTACCCTTGGTACCGTCCCCCTCTCTAGGGAGGTTTGGGTAGGTCGCGACAAGATTCATGCATGATAATGTGATGTTCAAATTTTGACCATGTAAATACAATATGCCAAACTGGATATGGATTCTAACAAACCTTTACCCATTTTCTAATGCGGTGAAAATGCAATGTGAAGAATGGATAAAAAAAGGGGTAAGAATACTTCTTTTTCTTTTTCTTTTTCTCTCTAATAAACTAATTAAGCACAAGCAAGGGACAATCTTGCCAGCCCACACCAATGGCCAATAACTCGCCATCACAGAAGCCTAGCGATTGGTAGAGGGTAAGGGTGAGCAACTTGAACCGCCCGAACTAGGAACCGCTCGAATAGCCCCGGACCAATCGAGAACCGAACCTGATTAGAAGTGTCAGTTCCTTCCCTAGTTCCCAGAAATGGTACAGGTGTCCAGGCAGTTCGGTGCCCAATTCCTAGGATGGCCGAACCAAGGGCTGGAGAAATAAAGATGTAAAAAAAAGTAAAAAGAATTCAATTTAAATTTCTAAAAAATTTTAATCTTTACCCAACTTTACCAAAATAATTTTTTAAAGTAAAAAAAAAGTCAATTTTTTAGAATTTTTCCTATTCCCAACCAATTCCATTAAATTTCCTAAAAATCGGACCGGACCGATGAGGAACCGGTCCCCAATCTTGGGATAGGTCCCATCGATCTGGTTCCGGGTTCCAGGGAGGAACTGGATCACTTTAGACCATGCACACCCTTAGTAAAGGGGAACATAAAAGAAAAAGAAAGAAAAGAAAAAAGAAAGAAACTATAAAAACATTAAAAATTCCATTTTTTTGTCATAAGATAAAGTCATGAAATTGAAATCACTTTCAAAATGAGATCCAAACACCAAAATATTTTTCAAATGTCGCCAATAAAGAAAAATTATCTACTTCTTTGAAAAATTGATTTTCCGAAAAGTATTTTTCCTTATCATAAATTTTTCCCCAAACAAATACGTCCTAATTCCTACACAACTGTTCAATGTGGATAATCTTTGGTCATATTTTGTCTCAACAACGTTTGAAAGGTGAGAGATTAATTTAGGGAATCAACTAGAGAGCTTAGGCAACGCTATGAAAACGTTAATTTTGTCTTTCACCTCGCCTTCAAAAGAGTAAAGACATTTCCACCATTGCTAGAATTTTCTTGAAGGTAACCATCTTCATTTCTTAGAGAAAAGTGGTAGAGCCCTTAGTTATTTGACTATGGAGAGGAGACTTCGGAATTTGTTGCTCTCCTCATTCCAACTTTAAACTTTGTCTCCGAATTGAATAGTAACAAAGGAAAAGCTCTTCCAAAATGCTTTGCACTAGGACACGACTAACGAGGCAAAATAATCAACAAAATGACCCTAATCAACTATGTCTAGGTGCATCTAGTCTAAACAGGTATCAGTGAAGCAAAATCGCCAATCGAACACTTGAATTATCGAGCAACTAATAATAATTAGCTTACATTAATTGGTTTTTAATTTTAAACTGAAACTTGGTCCAATTGGTCCAATTGTCATTACTTTTAGACGGGATTAAACATCTTTAAAGAGATCTACAAACAAATCAGAGTGGTTAATTATAGTACCAAGAATGGGCAACATTTGAGGAGATAATTGTCCCATGAAGTTTTTTTTTCTTGATGTCAAAAAACAATATGAAGGCAGTGCCAACACACCATTTTCTTTTCTTGTGGACTAATTTTTCAAATTATATAATCAGCATCTCTACATGAATCATAAGGAACACGTTTTTCACTTTTACACTCATGCTCTCGAGGTCTTTTTTTTCAGGTATTTCTCCTTTTAATAATGTCTGACCAACTAACACTGAAAACAGAGTCCTCTGTTTTTCACAAGCTATGCTTTTTTGGAAGTTTTGGAGGCAGAAGGAAATTATCGTGTAATTATTCAAAACATTTCGATTAAAATTGAGCGAACAAAGGGTCGGTCATTCACAATACGAATTGCCTTTTAATACAATTACACGGAATTTCACAAATGTCACAAACTTAAAACGCATGAATTTCATATCATCGCTGGCGAATGACTAACATTTTTTTTTATTAAACCACTTGAAATCATATAATCCGATCAGGCTGAGTTAACGCCGATCGAGGGTCAAGGCGCTGGGCATAAATCATCCCCTACTTCGTGCGCGTTGTTTGTGAAAATCTGAGTCGAAGAAAGTGCTGACCGTGCCCATATGAAGGCCTGATCCAGGAGCGGACTTATCCATCCCTCCCTATTTACCCCTCTCCTAACACGGCAAACAAATTGCAACACAACACGTGCGTTTGCGACCGACTCACTAAAAATTCCAAATCAGACACCCAGGAAAATTCTATCCTCCGTAATTCAATCCAATATAAATAGCTCTCAGAAACAACATCGTTGTGGGGTAGGCAGATTCTAAGAAAATGAACTGAGATTGTACTTCCTGGCTTACTTTCTTTGGCATATGCGCCAATCTTTGGTTCCATCTTTGGAGCTTACCAGCTAGAGGATGACATCCTATTCCGTTCTTTCTTAGCACATGAGAAAACGATGACTATTGTATGATCATGCACTAATGTACTACAATATCTGACATTCTTCCTTGTACTCTTTTCCTGGCGCTTACTGTAGATTGAAATGTTGAAGTGCCATGGGAAGGGACCACCCAAGAAGGGCCAAGGTAGATGGGCTACGAAGGCAGCAAATGAAACCGGGATGCCCACATTGTATCCGCTAGAACTTTAGTTTTTGGGAGTGTATATTCTGTTAATCTAGCTCTCTTTTTCCTTCCCCTTTTCTAATGATTATTCTCTGGCGAGTGGAACGCGTCAATGAGTAGCGCTTGAGCCCCAACTTTTCTTTGTGTACACGACTCTGCATCGTTAAAATCAGCCTTTGTTTATTAGTTTACTTGGGGCCAAGCAACCATGGACTCTGTTGAATGGGAGTTTAGTCTTTTTCATTGTGAGTGTGCTCAAATGCTCACTATATTGATGTAATCCATCGTTAAAGTTATGAAGTTCTCCTCTTTTGTTTTCATGGTATCGGAGCCGAGTTGAACACGGCTATGACGGGCTTCAAGTAGCAGATGAAGGAGAGGGCGAAGGAGTTCGCTCTCTGTATTTCTCTCTTCAAGCTCTGCTGCCACTTTTGCTCTTGAAACTCCAAATCTCTTAGTTTTAAGGCCCGTCGAAGACGACCTCTCAAAGCAAGTTTACAAAGACCCTCCCCCCTAAAACCCTAGCTCTCAATCTCTCCTCGCTGCTCACAACCTCTTAACAGGCGTGCGGAAGCTCGCGAACGTGGCTGTGGCGACGCTCGTCTTCGCTGTCATGGCGCTCTCTGCCTTCTCTTCCTCTCGCTGATCCCGCGCGCGCTCGCTCGCTGGGCTTCGCTCCTTCATCGTGGCAGCGGGCTCACCTCCCACCCTCAATATGCAACCTCGCCTTCCTTTGCCACGTGGGTGCACCTGAGCACACGAAGCATGTGGACCTCGCCGCATGTGCGAAGCTGAAGTTCGAGTCGGTAAATTTCACGCATCTGCTTCCGATTCATATGCAAGCAGTTGAAATTTGTCTTCATTCAAAGCATCTAAAAGGCATTAGGGTTCTTCAACCTGTTGCACAATTGGTGTTTTTTTTGTTGATGTACTCATCCATGTCCGTTGAAGCTAGCCAGTCACTTCGCAAGGGCCTGACTTCTCTTTCTGAGGATGAAAGGATCTTGTACATGTTTGTATTCATATAGCTACGGCCAAAGCTGACTCAATCAAGTTGCCGAAGCCAGATGGAGGCCACCCAAATATTGTGGTCACTCAGCTCCCTTGTTCCTGAAGCAGGAAGGTCTTTTGCACGATCGCTGGACTGATGACATGCGGATTTTCGGTCGGCGTTCATCTGTTTCCTCGGCGATTGTTTGGCTCTTGCAGCAAAGATCTTCTAGGTATTCGCTGATTAATGGCCAAGGATGGCGCACCAAATGCAATCATTTGAAAATTGATTGGTTGGTTATTTATATGATGCCTAATGGATTTATTTGTCAACGAATAATGATGTGGCTTTGCTTGTTATCATGGAACTTTTGAGAGGCTTTGTCATTGATCTAGTTGTGTTAGATTTGAATGATCTAGCATGGATATCGGTCTTACTAATTTGAAGTTGAGTTCTATCAAGCTAGATGGGACCAATTACCCTTCTTGGTCCATGGCGGTAGAGACGTGTTTGTTGGCCACCAAACAATTGAGTTACTTGACTTCACCTCCACCTTCAGATAACATCGATAAAACTAGGGGTGAGCAACGGTCCAGGGTCGACCCTGGACCGACCCAGGACCGGCCCAACCCGATCGGTCCTGGTCGGGTTTTAAGACGAACGGGTCGGTCCTCGATCCTAAAATCTCCAACCCGGTACTGTACGGGTTGGTCCTTGGTCCTAAGGTGTCGGGTTGGTCCAACCCGGACCAACCCGACAATATATTACATCAAATTAATAAATTTTGTTAATTTTACTTTAACCCAAAAAAAAAAGTCCATAGGCCCAAACTTCCAGCCCAACCCAGTGAACCCACGCCCAAGTGCCCTTCAGTCTAAGGATGAGCCGCAGCCGCACGATGCCACAAATCCCCCTTCTTCTTCATCAAGTCTTCAAGTTCATGCCCTAATTTCTTCACGCTCGGCTCGCGTCTTCCTCTGTCTCTGCTTCTGCTTGTCGCTGCCGGTCTCTGTCTCTGCTCTGTCGCCGCCGCCATTGTCGTCGCTGGAGGACGACGAAATCTGCTTGAACGCAGTGATTTGGTGAGCTTGTCTTTTGATATTTCACGCTTCGTGGGTCCTCTAGGGATCTTCTTTGAAAGTTTCTGTTTGCTCGATGAGTCCATGTCCGTCCCTTTTCTCCTCGCCGCTTTTTGTCGATCCGTTGAGTCCAAGACTGAAATTACACTACGGTTGAAGGCGGGTTGGAACCGTCTGCACGAGATTTTCCACGTTTCGATTTTGCTGAGATCAAGATGCTTTGGATAAATCCGTTTGCTTTGTGATAGCTGAGAACGGTTTGTGGAGGATTCTTGATGAAGTTTAATTTGGAAAGAGAAAGGACCCCGAAATGATGAACTTGGCCCGTACCTTATCAAGCATCGGAGCACATTAGGGAGTTGCCATGATTTTCTTTCTTTTCTTAAAGGTGGCTATGGTGTTAGAGTTGTAGACACTTGATGAAGATTATAGGTCTTCATCTGGGGCATGCTCGGACAAGGATTTGAAAGCATGTACACTTTGTACGATTATGATACCAATTAAATGAAGGTCAATGGATGACCTCTAGCTCTTTTTCCTCTCCTAACCCCATGTTAAAATGGAGTCTTGCCGCTTGCGAGCATGAGAAATGACAAAGATAGACTCAACTCTTTTGTCTTCTTTCCTACATATCTAAAGATCACGCTTCTCTAGCAGAAGATCTACTACCTAAGTAGGTTTTTGCTCATATGAGTTTTTTTCTATTCTGAGATAAGAATATGTCATGTAATACATAATATCAGTTTAATCAGAAATGGTGGCTTACCTTGACATCTTTCCAGAATCTTATGTAGCCTGCGTGAGTACATTAGTGAATGATTTAGCATTTTGTTTGGTGGAGCATGTTGAACTGGAGGCCATAATAGTCTTATTCTCTAATCTCTATGTTCTCTATCAAGTTATAGTTTTCTGTTGACGATGATGTCTGGATCAAGAATACTAATTCCACACTTTTGTGGAGTGTGCTTCTCCTTTAGTGCATCTCTTTCCTTCCTCTCCATTCATTTAATCGAAAGGAGATGAAATTGCGTCTGTAGCACTGATACCTGTGAACGATGCTGATATTGATTTTCCTTTCAGCTTGTAATGATTGTAGACGCTCGAGATCCATTGTTCTATCGATGTGCCGATCTTGAGGTAGGTTTTGCTTTTATTCTTATACTTAGAGCTACCTGTTGTTTTATTCCCAAGTCTTATGTGCTTATGATTATTTTTGTGAGTCATAAAAGGTTTTTTTTTAATTGTAAAATTGCTTACTGGAAGATGCTTATTTTAGTTAAAGAGGGAGTGCTTTATATTTGGGTAGTATATGGTTGATGGACTATACTTTTGTGCTGCTGCTGATTGCAAACGATTACTTCTTTGTATTGAGAGAACTTGCTGGAAAACTATGCTTTCTGGTGAGATGTTGGAGCAGTTGATGCTACTGCTTAGCATGACATGGATTTTGCTCTTATTCAGGCTTATGCTCAAGAAACTGACAAGTACAATCTGCATCAAGAGAAGTATATGCGTGTAGATTCTCAAACGATCTAGTCGATGAGCAGAGGACAAGAGAAGTATATGAGTGGACTCGATATGTTGTGAATTAATAGGTTTCTTCATTTATGAAATACACATTCATCATGTCTTTATCAGACATGGATTGTCTCATAGAATTTATTATACGAAAATTTTAGCGGTCCCGGGTTGAGCCTGGGACCGGACCGGACCGATAGGGTCGGGTCGGTCCACGATCCCAAGCTTGACGGGTCGGTCCACAGTCCCAAAAATTGAGGACCGACACTGTGAGGGTTGGTCCTCGGGTTGAGCATGGGACCGGCCCAACCCGGACCATGCACACCCCTAGATAAAACAAAGTTGGATGATTGGCGCTCTGGCATTGCTGTCATTCGAACATTGTTATGAAATATTATGGATTCTAAGTCCTCAATTTATGAGGTGTACATTAGCCAAAGCCATATAGGATAAGTGTGCTCTTATGTTTTCAAGAAGAGATAACATTACTCATGTTTATGATGTTTGGGATGAGCTATTTAATTTACGTGTCGAAAATATGTCTATATCCGAATACTATTCCAGATTTGCCACTCTTTGCGAGAAACTGGACACTTATTTGCCCGCCATCGATGATGATAGAGAGTTGACCAAGCATCAAGAAGATATGAGAGTTGTGTTATTTCTCCGGGGGCTTGATCCTGCTCATTCTTCTCTCCAACAACAAATTACTTCTCAGAGTACTCTTCCATCAGTTGATGAAGACTTCTATTGAGTTCTTTGCTGCATGCACACTTTATCATTTGCACCTATAGCAAATGCTATGGTTTCTCAGTCTTTTGGTGGTCGCGGAGGCCAAGGGCGTGGTTGCCATGGTCGTGGTAGATCTGGTTTCTCTTATGATTGTGGCCGTGATGGCAGTAGGGGTGTTGGAAGTTCAACTATCAACAAGCTAGCCATATTAAGGCTTATTGCTATACTTTACATCTTGAGCTTTGTGCACAAGTTGCTTATGCCAATGTGAGTAAGTCCCCAGTGCAAAAGATTCCTGATCAATCACAAGAACCACCTAACACTATTATTTTGTCTCGTGCCGAATATGAATATATATTACGCCCTCGCCATATGGTAGATTCCTCATCTCCTATTGCTATCTTGGCACAAACTTCTTTGGATAGTTCATCTTGTTTACTCTCTTCTGTACTCACTTCTTGAGTCATATTATCGGGTGCCACTAATCATATGACCGGTAACTCTATCTTATTATCCGATATTATACCTATGCAATTCAGTTCTGTTACACTTGCCGACAGTTCACAATCCCATATCACTTGTCAAAGGGGGTGCAATATTGGGCCCATCTCTTCCTCTTTCATTTTTTCACCATTTACCAACTTTCCCATATAACTTGCTTTTTGTTAGTTCCCTTACTAGAGATTTGAATTGTTCTGTGACTTTTACCTTCACTCCTTGTGTCTTTTAGGATTTGAGAACCGGACAGATGATTGGTAGAGGGCATGAGTCCAATGGGCTATACTACCTCAACAAAGATCTTATTGTTTCAGCTATTCGGAAGGGCGTCGCTTCTGACTTCTTCAAAATGCATTGTCGTATGGGTCATCCTCCGCCTGACATACTTCATCATTTCTCTTGTGTTTCATTGTCTATGAGTCCTATCCAGTGTAATGCTTGTCAATTTGGCAAGCATCATCGAGTATCTTCCCTTCCCATGTCCAAAGTCGTAGGTCAAGTCCATTTGAGTTAGTCCATTATGATATTTGGGGACCTTGTCTTGTCACTGATATGTCTGGTTTTAAGTACTTTGTTACGTTCGTGGATGATTATTCCAGTGTAACATGGTTATATTCGATAAAAGATTGAATTGAAGTTTTTTCCTATTTCCGTATGTTTTATTTTGATATCCTTAATCAGTATCATATTTCTATAAAATGTCTGTGGTCTGATAACACCAAAGGATATATGGCCGTCTATTCTGGTTTTCAATCATTTCTTATATCTCATGGAATTTTGGATCAGACTTTTTGTCCCTATACTCCCAACAAAATGGAGCAGCGGAACGAAAAAATCCTTATCTCTTGGATGTTGCGCATTGTCTTCTTTTTCATATGAACCTCCCCAAAACATTTTGGGGACGTGATATTCTTACAGCATGCTATCTCATAAATCGCCTCACACTTTCTGTGTTTCGTGGAGGCATACCTTTTGTCTACCCAACATCCAAGGAATCCATTTTTTCTTTACCGCTCCATGTGTTTGGATGTGTTTGCTTTGTGCATCGTCTTTCTCCTGGTCATGATAAGCTCGATCCACGAGCTGACAAGTGTGTATTTCTTGGGTACTCTCGAACTCAAAAAGGATACAAGTGTTATAGTCTGATTAGTCAGCAATTATATGTCTCGACAGATGTAACATTTTTCGAAGATCGGTCATATTATCCATCAACTGCCTAACTCGTGACTCCTTCCGAAGATACATTGTCCTTGGCCCATTTACCATATATCCCCTCGCCAGGTATACCTAGGATGTCGTCTGATTTTCAATTTACTGACAAGACTTATCAACGGCGTTAACCTATTCAACATGATGTAGTACAGCCACTGCCCACATTGGACATGCATGATTCTTCACCAATTAATGCCTCAGCCTCCAATCCACCAGTTTCTTCTAAGCCTGATCCTCCTACTGATATTCCTATTGCATTATGCAAAGGTACGGGTCCTTACGTCGGTCAACCTAATTCCCGATTTGCACCCTAAATGGGTTTCTCTTCTCGTACACGTACCCTTCACCCTATTTCTCAATTTTTATCCTATGATTGTCTTTCTCCCACATATTATTCGTTTGTTGCTTCTTTATTTGCTATGTCTGTGCCAAGTATTGTTGCAGAGGCCCTTGCTCATCCAGGTTGGCGATGAGCGATGGAGGATGAAATGTAGGTGCTACAAGATATTGGGACATAGCATCTTACTCCATTACCCACTTGTAAACAGGTTGTTGGATGTCGTTCGGTTTTCACTATGAAGTTTCAACCAGATGGTTATGTTGAGCATCTGAAGGCACGTTTAGTTGCCAAAGGTTACACTCAGACTTATGGAGCTGATTATGATGATACATTTTCTCTCGTTGCAAAGATCTCTTTTGTTCGTGCTTTTATTTCTCTTGCAGTTCGATATGGTTGGACTCTTCATCAACTTGATGTTAAGAATGCTTTCCTTCATGGTGACTTGGTAGAGGAGGTTGGAGCAACCCCAAAATATGTTGCTTAGGGGGAGTCTACTAGTATTTGTCGCATGCACAAGGCATTATATGGGTTGAAACAATCTCCTCGTGTCTGGTTTAGTCATTTTAGTGATGCAGTCATTCGGTTTGGTTTGCAACAGTGTACCGTGGATCATTCCTTGTTTAGTTTCACTTCATCTACGGGGGGTGTTCTTCTAGTTGTGTACGTGGACTATATTATTATCACTAGAAGTGAATCTGTGGGCATACAAAAGTTGAAAAAAAATTTACAGACAAAATTCACTACAAAAGATATGGGTCATTTGCGGTATTTCTTGGGGTATTGAGGTGGCCTACTCATGTGATGGTATCTCATTATCACAACGGAAATATGTTTTGCATATCCTCGGTGAGGTTGGTAATTGGAGCTAAGCCTGTCGATACTCCAATGGATCCTAATGTGAAGCTTGATGCAGAACATGGAGATTTACTTCATGATCCGAGTAGGTATTTGAGGTTAATAGGTAAGCTCAATTATTTAATTGTCACCCGGCCATATATTTTTTTGTTGTCAGCGTGGTTAGTCAATTTATGAGTGCCCCTCGTATCACATATTAGAAGGCAGTGCTATGTGTCATTAAGTACTTGAAAAGAGCACTAGGTAAAGGGATTATGTTCAAAAATCATGGACATCTTAATGTCACGGGTTACTCTGACACTGATTGGGTTGGATGTCCTATTAATAGGAGATCAACTTTTGATTATTATGAGTTCTTGGGAGGCAATCTTGTAAGTTGGAAAAGTAGAAAGCAACACGTGGTGTCTCGATCAAGTGCAGAAGCGGAATATAGGGTCGTGGCTCATATGACCAATGAGTTGCTTTGGTTGAGGATGTTGTTATCCGAACTTAACATGCCATCTTCAGCTTCCTAAATTTTATGTTGTGATAACCAGTCCGCTATGCATATCGCTTCAAATTCAGTGTTTCATGAGCGTACAAAACATATTGAAGTGGATTGTCATTTGGGGCGAGAAAAGATTCAAAACAAGGACATAATACTTCAATACACATGGACTGAAGACCAACTTGCTGGTCTTTTCACTAAATCATTAAGGGTTAATAAAGTGACTACTTTATGTAACAAGTTGGGGCTCCTTGATATCTATGCCTCCACTTGAGGGGGAGTGTTGAAGGGTAGTTTAGTCTTTATCATTGTGAGTGTGCCATAAGGCTTACTATATATATTGATGTAATCCATTATTAAAGTTATGAAGTTCTCCTCTTTTGTTCAGAGTGCTGGTATTCCGGCCTTGGGAAATTGCGATTTGGTTAAGCTTGTACTTTCAACCATCAGAATCGATTATGGACATGCGTCACAGTCTCAGCTGAATGACAAATGTCGATTATCTCGTGAGGTAACCAGAAACGTGTAATTTCTGATCCAGAGTATGAGATATATCTCTTGTAGTTCCAAGTCGAGTGTCGTGCTTTCATTAGTTACGAGAACCACTTCCGGAGCCAGTGGGCATGTAGTCCAACAAAAGGACTGAAAGAATCTCAGCGTACAACACAGGCCCCTTTCGAATCGAATTGGAGGCTTTTGGTTTCGTTCTGTGCTTACCTTGACATATTGGTTTGCATGCATCCCAAGGAACAAGAAACCTGTGGAAATGCATCTTAGCCAAGCCGGTGTGCTGAGTGATTTAATGTAGTGATTGCAAATTCGTAAAAAATCAATGAAAGCCAGAAGTTGCTGGAGTGATGGTAGAATGTGACAGTTGTTATTGCACATTGTACATCTTCTATTAAGACAAAATGTAAATAGAAGGACAATAGCTCTGCACAGCTCTTAAGGGAACGATCATCTGTGTCAAAGCTTGAGTTCTACAAGTCCACCTCTCTTGGCACTGATGTTGGGTATTATGAATACAGAGAATCTTCTTGCCGGCTGAAGAAATTTTGCTCAAGAGGCAGCTGCAAAATGAAAGTATGTGAGGCTATGGAGATTAAATGGCAGAAACACTATTAACTTTTGTTGTTTCTGGCAAGGAAGACAGATCCTAGCTATGATCCATCTAAAACTTGCTGAAGTTTCTTCCTTACATGTTCATGTGCAAAATGATCCATCTAAAACTTGCTGAAGTTTCTTCCTTACATGTTGATGTGCCTAAATTGCCGATACATATTTAGAGCTTGAAAGGTGTGAGAACTTTAAGGGCAAGCAACATGCGGCTCCTGCATGCTGCTTTTGCCATAGTCTTCAATGTCCACCTGCTGAAGTTTTGCCTCGGGTTGCCGTGGCTGATGTGCCATATCATATGTCGCATGGAGTCCAAAGAGAAGATAGTACGCAAGCATTACTATGGTGCATATTACGAATCGTAGGAAAGCTGCAGAGCCCGATGACCCCATCAGAAACACATTTGTTGCTATAGACAATGACGGAAGCCATGGGACGAGTGGAACTCCCCAAGCTTTTGGAGTTCTCTGCTGTGGCAAGAACTTGTAAATCCCTAAAGTGCCCAAGAACCATAGTGGTACAGTGACGCAATACCCAATCCAGCCATTTGGGTTCAATCCCCAGTAGGCTGAAGTTCCTACAGAGGATGCTAAGATTATCAGCAAGAAAGCAGCCAGCTTCAACAGGTTCTGTTGGGGTGTTTTATCTCGTACGTAGTATCTCCTCACAAGAAGAGCGACTGCCATCATCGTGAAAATGAATAGTGTGCTTACAGATAACAAGCTTGCAAGTATATCGAGGCTTGAGAAGAAAGCAATGAGAGCACTTGAAATGGTGATCAGAAGAGTTGCAAAGATAGGAGTTCCAGTTTTCGGGTGGACAAGGGCAAACCACGGCGGGATCATGTGGGCTCGCGCAATATGAGTGGTGTACCGTGCTTGGCCAAGTGCCCCAACAAGAAGAACTGTTGTCATGGCCTTAAGAGCTCCAAGGTCTACAATATACTTCGCCCACCTCATTCCCACGCTTTGAAAAGCCACAGAATACGCCGCATTTTCATCTAACTCAGTGTACTTCTGCAGCATGCTAAGTGCAAAAGCCATCAAGCAGTATGTCAATGTGATGATCGACATTGATCCGAGCAGTCCTATTGGTATATCTTTCGAGGGGTTCTTTGTTTCCTCGGCCATGTTAGATATATTATCAAATCCAGTATACCCAAAATAAACAACAGCCGCTGCTTAGAAGATCCCTTTAGCCCCATATGGCATAAAAGGTCTTAAATTAGAAGTGTCTGCATGAACAAATCCTGCGATTATGACGAAAAGGATTGCGAAGGTGTTGAGTGCAGAGGCTACCCAGTTGATGCGTGAAGCCTGCTTCGTGCTGATCATTGCAATTGTGGCAGTGATAACCAGAACAGCAACAGCAATCGGGTCCAGGAGATTGTAACCGTTTCCAAGACTCGTATGGATGCGTAACGAGTTGGAGGGACGGTTCAGTAAATTTGTGAAGTAGGAAGTCCAAGCCCTGGCAACTGCTGCAGTCCCAACAACGCTTTCCAGGAGTATGTTGCCTGCCGCTATGAACGCAACGAAATCTCCTAGTTCTACTCTCAGGTAAGCAAACGATCCGCCTGCCACAGGGATTTCTACTGCAAATTCCGTGTAGCAGAAAACTGAAAGCATAGCAGATGCACCTGCTGCGACATACGACAGGACGATGGCTGGTCCGGCATGTTTATGGGCTTCTTGGCCAGTGAGCACAAAAATGCCTGCTCCGAGGTGACCTCCCAATCCAATCCATGTGAGATCCCACCAGCTCAGGCAGCGTTTCATGTCATTCTCACTCTGTTTCCTGAGCACCTCGAGCTCGACAACCTCGTCCGACCTGCCTTTGATCCTATCCTTCAGCCGGAAACACACTTGCGACAACGCGGATCTATAAGTTCCCCAATTTTTGAAGGATTCTTCTGGGAAGAAATCTTGCTTGCTCCATCTCCAGTAACTTCTCTCTCCAACCTGATCATTTGTTGACTCTTCATTAAAAGGTTTCATGGCTTCACTGAATTGAGTTCCTGAGATGGGAATTCGAAATACGAGTTGCAAGCTCTATCGGCCAATACCCGACAGACGTGATTTTAGAGGAGAAGATGCGCTCAAACGTATGAAAGCCACTCTTTCCCTCCTCCAATTATGGCCCGGCCTTTTTTACCGTCTTTTACAAAGGTTGCCAAGAGGTCGCTGTCTTATCTAAGTGAGACAATTTTGGAGGAAAAACAGTACAAGCAGTCTTAAACTTGTTATTAAATTTTGTCAATTCAGTCTTAAATCTTTTAAAATCTTACCAATTTAGTCCTTTCGACAAATTTTCCTCGAAAAATACTTACGTAGATGTCCAGAAAATGCTTATGTGTCCAAAATAAATTTATCAAAAAGACTGAATTAATAAGGTTTGAAAAAATTTAGGACTAAATTGGCAAATTTTAAAAATTTAGAAAAGGTTAGTGACTTTTTAGACAATTTTTTCCAGTTTGATATGTTTGTTTCGCAGGTTAGTGATGGCAGTCTCACAATCAGACTTTTCTAATTGATGCCTCGTGAAATATTCATGTCCTTCGGTAGTATAATGCGTGCTCTTGTCGTCCCGTAAATGATCCCTTCCTACCAGATTCCTCGGCTGTAAGGAGAGACAGCTTCATAAACTTGCAATGAACGAGTTGCGAAACTTCCCCCTTTTGTGTTTCCCTCCGACAGCGTCTTCTCGGAAAAATATCCTCCTACTAGTTTCAGTGTACCGTGCTCAATATGAAACCAGGGACCTTTTGATCCCTCGTTTAAGTTCCCTTTAACTTTCTTCGTATAAGTTACCTCGGATGCTTATTCAAGGAAAAACCTGATATGACATCATTATAAAGAAGACACGTAAGATCAACTCAATCTTTAAAATACTATCACATCACCATGTTCAAGCATTCAAAATGTCAGAATAACTTAAATAAACGAAATTTTGAAGTTGAAGAACTTAAAATGGAGCTGTCCAATAATTACAGCACTAAAACGTAACGCCATACGCAGGATTGAGCACTTTGAGTATACTTTTTCACCTGCTAAATTGACAATCACGACCTTTAGCGAGATTAGGGGTCCACCTAAGATTTGGTTACAGTCTAACAAGGAATAACACTCTTGGTGAGAAAGACTTAAAAGACTCCTTTTTGTCAAGGCAGCTTAAGGTTTGATTTTAATGTTGGGCAAATTTTTCCTCCTGCATGACCGCTGATCCCAAGAAGTTTGGCTTTGGGCGATGAGTCGACAGGAGTGATATCAGCTGATAGCCGTGCGAGCCTCTTCGACCAGGACATGTTTGTCCCGTTGTGCAGACTTTTTGTCAACAATCTTGAAAAACTATTCAGCCCTCGGCATCCCCTTTTCTATTCGCAGAACGGAAGTCCCGTAGCCACTTCATCGATCAATCATCTTCTTCGCAGATTCCTCCCCAACTCCCCCATTAGATCATCACAATGGATCTAAACAATGTCATCTTCATTCTCTACATGTAGTTTCTGCATTAGGGAAAAGAATAATGAGAGAACGCCATGGTTCTTCCCAGTCAAAGACTAAATGAACCAAAGTGATGAAGAGCAAGGACCGGACCAAGTTACTAGTGCAGTCTTCTGTAGTTAGCTGTGATCGTTGATAAGCTGGCTAGGGATGTCAGTCGCGAAAGACCTGTGTCTGAACTGGTTCTGCTCCATAAGTGGGGTCATGGTCATCCTCTCACCGATCGGTCACAGGACATATATGTACCCTTATTAAATCCAATGTGTGGTGCAGGAGTCACACCTTATCCTAACCCTCTCACTAGTGTGATCACTTCCTACCCTCATTACGGCCTAGGCCATCCATGATCACACGTCTATTGGAGGAAACCCTGCCTTAATACCATTTGCAACAGCCTGACCTATTTCACGTGGGTTAAGCAAGCCCCTAAAGGATATTCCAGATAATCACACAAAATACCGTCCATTGGGTGCAGATGTCTCCTTATGAATCGCATAATAGGATATCTCCATCTAACATGGGATCTGAGATGTCATAGCAGGTATGGCAAGGATGACACCAAACTTAACTACATACCTAGCAAGGAAGTTCACCCGCTGAAGTAACAGAACTGATCGTGTCTCCATCATCCCATCTACCGACAAGCCCTCATAGTTATCTTAGCACTAGCACAGCAAAGACACCATCAGCATGACAACAACCCGAACAATTCTTGTTTCATCATGGAGGATAGACTACAACTTCAACATAGAGCCCTTGCTCTATTGCCTCCATTAGGCCTGCCAGATGATTTGTTGTAGGATCAACCGCATCATGCCAAAACAATGATCTAAACGGCTGATTTTGCAGAAATTGTTATCTTTTCTCTGTTTGGCTTTCTATAACACCCGGTTTGTCGCTCCCAGAGCAACTGGAAGTTTTTATGCTTTGCTGTTAAAGAACTTCCATAATGCGAGAGACAATTTTTGTCTTGACCAAAAAAAAAAAAAATTATGCACAAAATCATACTTTACCCTTGCAAGATGCAATATGAGCATAAAGTCTCACAATGCACAAAGGAAATGGCCAGAATGAAATTTCACGTAGTTTCCTTTCTGATGCACAAGGTTCCTTGAGACCGAGCTCCGAATATTGCTCCTTAAGACTGTCAGTGGCAAAGGTGACAAACCAAATTTCGGGACGGCACCTCCTGCCAAATACCAGTCACTGAGGAAGATATACATACAACAGTATCTTGGCGAAATATACAAGAAACTATAATGGAAATTCCTCATCCCTGCAGCCAACTAGTTGGGAAGCACAACTGCATGGGATTTCCTCCCTTCCTCGGTGTTGGACATCTTGAACCAATCTAACAACAATACATTCATTCACACGCTGTTTGCTGGCACAGAGTCCTTACGCACCCTGTCTCCTATGTGCAATGCTTCTTCAGGTGCAATACTTCCAGCCCTTACGGGCAATCTTATAAATTCTGAGGTCCGGTTTCTCCACACCAGCCCTGGAGGGGGAAATCTCATAAATGCTGAGGTCTGCTGTCTCCTATGTGCAGTGCTTCTTCAGGTGCAATACTTCCAGCCCTTGAGTGGGCAATCTCATAAATTCTGAGGTCCGGTTTCTCCACACCCCAGCCCTAAGATTACTCCAGAGTCCCACTTGGACCCCTGAAGTAGTAGTTCACCCTCTAACTCATGGCTTCGAAAATGCATTACTTTATCACAATTCTGTAACAACTAGTCACTCAAAATAGTGAATGTCATTTGCATGCCATTGTGATGATAAGCCATAGATGCACCCAAGAATATTAATGCCTATCCTCACCCAATTAGATTGAGCATAAAAATCCACTGTTATCGAAGCAAGCTAAATCAACCCATCCAATGCTGAGATTATAGTGATACTCTACAAGACCATTCAAGGGGAGGACAAACCATAATTCAGGCTCATCACGGTGTAAAGCTAAACTGCAAATGGTGAAACCACGATTATATTTTAGTCATCTAACACTAGTTTTTCTACGTGGTTTAATGTCAAAGCTGGAAGAATCACATCCGGATGTCGGTACTCGGCATTGATCACAATTCCATCTTTAAAGCCCTTCTAACACAGCCACGTTGTTGGAGTTGTCTTAGTGCTTCTGAGATGTTCTGTGTTGTTTATGTTAAGCTGTTTTTTTTATTTGTGTTAAGTCACATAGGTTATTAGGCAGTTATTGTCTTAGCTATTTTTCAGCAAGTGGAGAAGGTTAGTTTCTTAGTTGCTATTTTCTAGGGAAGTGGAACTAGGCAGTTAGCACATGTTGTAAGCAGTTCCACGATGTTATTTAATCACTTGTACATGTCAGTTTGTGTTTAGTTGAATGAAGTTGATGTTTCTTCATTCGCTCTCTACAGCTTCTCTATCTCAGAATGTTCTGACTCTCAGAATGTACTGCATCAGAATGTTCTGACTCTCAGAATGTACTAACTCAGAATGTTCTGCCTCAGAATGTATATGTCCTATATTGCTTGATTTGCTTTAACAATTGGTATCGGAGCTTGTTTAAGGATCTTGAGGGACTGTGAAGTGAAGAGTTTCCTTGAAGGATCTTAAGGGACTGTGAAGTGAAGGGAAGTGAAGAAGTGAAGGTAACTGAAGTTTGTGAAGGATGGAAACAGGTTCGAGTTTCTCTTCTATGGCTGCTCCGGTTTTTATTGGTGAAAATTACCAGGCGTGGGCTGTCAAGATGACGGCATTTTTGGAGGGTCATGATTTGTGGGAGGCTGTGGAGGAAGATTATGAAGTTACTCCACTTCCTAACAATCCTACCTTGAATCAGATTAAATTCCATAAAGAGAGAACTACGAGGAAGGCCAAGGCAAAGTCTTGCCTGTATGCTGCTGTTTCACCTTCTATTTTCACAAGAATCATGAGATGTGATTCTACAAAGGCTGTATGGGACTTTTTGAAGAAGGAGTATGAGGGAGATGAGAAGATAAGGAACATGAAGGTGCTGAATCTCTTGAGAGAATTTGAGAGACAGCAGATGAAGGATTCAGAGTCAGTGAAGGAATATTCTGATAGGCTGATTGATGTAGCCGAGAAGATCAGAGTATTAGGGACTGACTTGAAGGATAAAAGGCTAGTTCAGAAGATCCTTGTGTCTCTTCCAGAGAAATTTGAAGCTACCATAGCTTCTCTGGAAAATACAAAAGATTTAGGTGATATAAAGCTTGCAGAATTGTTGAGTTCATTGCAGGCTCAAGAGCAAAGAAGATTGATGAGAAAAGAAGTGAATGTAGAGGGTGCTTTGCAAGCTAAAGTGAAGCACAACGATGGAGGCAAAGGAAAGAAATGGAATCAGTCCAAAGGAAGTGCAGGTGACTTCAAGTATGTTGCAAAAGAAGGAAGTTCTAGTGGATCGGACAAATGGAGGAAAAACAAGAAGCCTTGTCAACATTGTGGAGGAACTAATCATTAGTCCTTTAGATGTTGGAGGAGGCCTGATGCTAAGTGTAGAAGATGCAACAAGCTTGGTCACATGGAAGCTATTTGCAAAGAGAACAACCATCAACAAGCAGGAGAAGCACAGATAGCAGTGAATGAGGTTGAGCAAGAACACTTGTTTGTGGCTTCCAGTTCTAGCTTTTCTCTTGAGGATAATGCGTGGCTGGTGGATAGTGGCTGTACGAATCATATGACTGGCAATCTGAAGTTGTTTAGGAGTCTAGACAAGTCAGTCAAGTCCAAAGTTAGAATTGGCAATGGACAGTTTATCGAAGTACAAGGGAAAGGTACAGTAGCTATTAAAGGAAATCAGGAATTGAAGCTGATTAGTGATGTTCTTTTTGTTCCAGAGATTGACCAGAATCTGTTGAGTGTTGGTCAGCTAGTTGAGAAGGGTTATAGAGTGAAGTTTGAAGGAAAAGAATGCCTTATTGATGATGCAAATTGCAAGGAAGTTCTGAGAGTGCCAATGAGGGATAAGAGCTTTATGTTCAAGCCACTAGAGATGCAACAAATGGCTTTAAAATGCAAAGAAGAAAATGCCGAGCTATGGAATAAAAGGCTCGGGCACGTCCACAGAAAGAATATGCTGTTCATGCAAAGAAATAATTTGGTAAATGACTTGCCAAGTTTGGAGGAGGAGTTTCCACAATGCAGAACTTGTCTTCTTGGCAAACAAGCAAGATTTCCTTTCAAAGGAGGAAGCTGGAGAGCATGTAAGAAGCTGCAATTAGTTCACACAGACTTATGTGGACTTATGTCAGAATCTTCTCTCAATGGTAGCAGGTACTTCATTACTTTCACATATGATATGTCTAGGATGAGTTGGGTTTATTTTCTGCAAGCCAAGTCTGAAGTTGCTGATGTGTTTGTGAAGTTTAAAGCTTTGGTTGAGAATCAAAGTGGGAAGAAAATTAAAATGCTTAGATCTGATAATGTTTCTGAGTATACGGCTTACAAGTTTAAGTCAATTTGTGAGCAAGCAGGCATTGTACAACAATTTACAGCTCCATATTCTCCTCAACAAAATGGGGTTAGTGAGAGGAAAAACCGAAGTATTATGGAGATGGCTAGATGTTTGATGCAGGAAAAGTGTTTACCCAAGAAGTTTTGGGCTGAGGCAGCAAGTACTGTTGTGTTCTTGTTGAACAGATTGCCCACAAAAGCCTTAGAGAGGTCAACACCTTTTGAAGTGTGGTATGGTGTTAGACCTTCTGTGAAGAGTTTAAAGGTTTTTGGATGTTTGTGTTACACTCATGTTCCTCATGTCAAGAGGACCAAGCTGGATCAAAAAGCTGAGCTTGGAATCTTCATTGGGTACAGCCTTCATTCGAAGGCTTATAGAATTTTTCAACCTATGACAGGGAAGGTTGTTGTGAATAGAGATGTTATTTTCTTAGAGGATGATGAGTGGAATTGGATGGAAGGAAAGATTGCAGTGCAAAAGCAATCTGAAAAACAGCAACAAGATGTTGATGAAGCTGTTGATGGGCTAGAAGATAATATAGATGATTTTCCAGTAAAAGGCACAAGGTCACTTGCTGAAGTTTATGAAAGAAGCAATGTTGCTGTGCTTGAACCAGTTAATTATGTTGAAGCTAAAGAGGATCAAAAGTGGATTGTAGCAATGCAGGAGGAGCTTGCAATGATTCAAAAAAATCACACATGGGAACTTGTTGATAGGCCTTATGATAAGAATATGATTGGGGTTAAGTGGGTGTTTAGAACAAAACTTAATCCGGATGGTTCTATCAATAAACACAAAGCCAGATTAGTTGTGAAAGGCTATGCTCAAATATGGGGAGTAGATTATTCAGAGACATTTTCTCCTGTAGTGAGGCTTGATACAATCAGGCTGCTTCTAGCTGTGGCAGCAGAGAAGGGATGGCCTATATTCCAACTAGATGTCAAGTATGCTTTTCTGAATGGAGAGCTCGAGGAGGAGATATTTATTGAACAACCTGAAGGGTTCAGCATTGAAGGACAAGAAGATAAAGTATACAGATTGAAGAAAGCTTTATATGGGCTGAAGCAGGCTCCAAGAGCTTGGTATGGAAAGATAGATCGATATTTGCAGGACTTTGGCTTTGTTAGAAGCTTGAGTGAGTTTACTCTTTATGTCAAGAGGGTAAATCACAGTGTTGTGATTCTGTCACTCTATGTTGATGACTTATTAGTGACAGGGAATGATGAGGAATTGATAGAGAAAGTAAAGCAAAGTCTGTTTGCGGTCTTTGAGATGTCAGACTTAGGAAAGATGGCTTACTTTCTAGGTCTAGAAGTACAGCAAACTTCACATGAGATCTTCATCTGCTAGAAGAAGTATACGAAGGAAATTTTGAAGAAGTTTCAGATGGAAGATTGTAGAAGTGTAAGCACTCCTATGGCTGTTAAGGATAAGCTGAAAAAGGATGATGGAACAGAAGCAGTAGATGCTTCTATGTATAGAAGCTTGATTTGATGTTTGATGTATCTTATAGCACTAGGCCAGATATTCTATTTGCTGTGAGTGTTCTTTCTAGATTCATGAGCAATCCTAATCAGCTACATTTGGTTGTAGCAAAGAGGGTATTAAGATACCTCAAAGGAACATTGCATTTTGGTGTGAAGTTCAAGCAAAGTCAGAAGTTTATTATGCAAGGTTTCTCGGATAGTGATTGGGCTGGCTCAGTTAATGATATGAAGAGTACATATGGATATTGTTTTACTCTTGGTTCTGCTTGTTTCTCTTGGTGTTCTAAGAAGCAAGAGATTGTAGCTCAATCTACTGCTGAGGCTGAGTTCATAGCAGCAACAGCAGCTGCAAATCAAGCCTTATGGCTGAAGAAGATACTGAATGATCTGTGGTTGAACTTAGATGATTGTTTTGAAGTAAATGTAGACAATCAAGCTGCATTGACAATATCACGGAATCCAGTTTTTCATGGCAGAACCAAGCATTTCAAAGTTAAGTTCTTCTTTCTACGTGAAGTGCAACAAAGAGGTGAAGTTAAGTTGGTCTATTGCAAGTCTGAAGATCAGCTTGCAGACATGTTCACAAAGCCACTTCAAGCCAGAATATTTGAGATGTTAAGAGAAAGAATAGGAATATGCAGCAGCAACTAATCCAAGGATGAGTTTGTTGGAGTTGTCTTAGTGCTGCTGAGATGTTCTGTGTTGTTTATGTTAAGTTGTTTTTTGTATTTGTGTTAAGTCACGTAGGTTATTAGGCAGTTATTGTCTTAGTTATTTTTCAGCAAGTGGAGAAGGTTAGCTTCTTAGGGTGCGCATGACAGAAATTCTATCCAGAAATTCAATTCTTGATAGAATTAGATTTTTCTGATTCTGTTCCAGAATGAGTTTCTAAAGAAAGAAACGCGTTTGATACGGTCAAAGAATTTCTATTTCAGAATGAGAAATCTGTTTGATATGGTAAAAAAAAATTGTTTCTGTTTCTGATTCTGTTTTTATTTCATTTAAAGAAATTTTTTAACTTTTTAGATTGCAACATATTCATTCCATTAAAAATCAAATACTTATTATTTAGCCAAAAAAATTGATAAATTTTTTCACATTTTCTATTGTAATTGAACTCCGAATTCACTTTAGTTGCATAAATCATAGTATATAATAATTCACAAAGAACTAGGAGAGATGAGGATGCCCAATATTGAGGTAAGGCATTTTTCCTGTGGGTTTTGCATGGCTAATCAGCGAACATATTGGGCAGAGTTAAATTGGAAAATTGATGATATTTACTAGTATTTTTCTAATGTTAGAAATTTAATTTTTCAAGAAAATTTGGGGGGATTCCCAAATAAAACTTTAATTTTTTTTAATTTTTTTAATTTTTTAATAATAGGAAATATGTTTTATTTTATTTTTAAATTTTTAATATTTTTTAAAATAGAAAATGTGTTTTATTTTAATTTTTAATTTTTAATACATTTTTTGAATTTTTTATAATTTCTATATTAGGTCTGGATTTTTTTAGATTTTTTAGAATTTTTTATTTTTGTATTAATTTTTTATTTTTAATTCGAAAAAGGACTTCGGACCAGGTTGGGGCACATTCGAAGGAGAGGAGGGCGAGAACAATTTGATTAGGGTAAAAAATGAAGAAAGATTGCTAAAAGAGAATGGATTCTCAAATAGTGCCCGAGAATGAGAAATCAAAAAATTTCATTTCTCATTCTTGCCCTAAAATGAATTATGGATGAGAAATGTAGTCCAGAATTGATTTTGCGACATTTTCCAATCAAACGGAATTCTCATCCGGAATGAGTTTTTTTGCTCCAGAATACATTCTGGACGAGAATTAGGCGCCTGTCATGCGCACCCTTAGTTGCTATTTTCTAGGGAAGTGGAACTAAGCAGTTAGCACATGTTGTAAGCAGTTCCACGATGTTATTTAATCACTTGTACATGTCAGTTTGTGTTTAGGTTGAATGAAGTTGATGTTTCTTCATTCGTTCTCTACAGCTTCTCTATCTCAGAATGTACTACATCAGAATGTTCTGACTCTTAGAATGTACTGACTCAGAATGTTCTGTCTCAGAATGTATATATCCTATATGCTTGATTTGCTTTAACACACGTCAAGAACGATTGGGAGTTGGAAAGACGGTGTAGGCTGCAGCTGTATGCATCTGAAGATCTTCTCAAATGTCCCTTCGTCATACTCATAACATGCCAATTAGGGTCGCACCCCATCTAAGCATAGGATTTTGAGAAGTAAATGGAACTCTCAAGCTATGGGCATATTCTTCAACTTGCGTTACTAATATCACAAATCATCACAATCAGAATGACAGATACAGCAGTTCAATACATCAAATCATTATGTTATCAAGAAATAACAGTATAGATTTAGTCATCACATGAGATAAAACTGGAACGAAGATTACATACTCAGACATGCAAAAGCCCATAGTAGTCTAGCTGCATCAAGCACCTCACTGAGCTCCAGTTCATAGGCTGGGGCATTTTGATAGCATGTCCGAGGCATGGGTTTATTTTTAGCCATTTTTGTATATCAAGTTTAAAGACCTCATGAAGGCGTTTGATTTTATAATCGGCACACGGCAGACGAACTGATTTGGCAGCCATGTAGCAATAGTCACCAAGCTCCCCTTCGGAGGCAATAAGGGTGCCGGTAGGATTGTCATTTGCAGATTCTCACCCGGGAGGGTGTAAATTCTGAAGCCAATCAAAAAAAATTAGGACTATCAACTCTTCAAGTAACTTGAGTTCCCGCACCATCGCCAGAGGAGGATGAGTTGGATTAACCAGTAAGCAAAGGAATACTAACACCATTTTCCACTCTAATAAATCTATAAAACATACAAAGATGATGTCGATATGTTAGAATTTCATTCATGCTCGTGAATTATGTCGTGGCACAAGTAAATAAATGATCTCTACACAGCTAGGGAGGTTGATTCAAAGGGTTTTACTCCTCATCCTGCAGATACCAGTGTAATCCACGACAGAAGTAAGGGCCTTGCCGAATTGTTTTCAAAATGATGATTGCCAAAGAACTCAAAGAGGGGCCTAAACTTTCCATGCTTGTTGCCTAAGCATTCAATCTGCGACATGCCACTCACGGATTCAGCTTGGGAAACGTTCTGTAGCAAAGATTAACCAAGCAGTAGGGCCAGTCCCTCCTCGAATTTAGTCTCGGTTTGGTCCACGACATCCTCAATATCAGACATCAACATGTGCATAGCATGCCAACATTAGATTGTGAGCGAAGAGGAAGCCCATCAATATAAAGAACCCAAAACAAGAACGAAGTAGGAGTTACAAGACAAACACAAAGGCAAGAAAATGGGATGACCCACTTCTCGATACTGCACCCTTCAAGATTACTCAGCATCTCATCATGAAGACGGATAATAGGACATATCCACAGGTCACTGTCTCTAGGAAAACGACTCACGCACTCTTCACGAAAAATTATATTTTTTCTCAGAAATAGCATTTGTATCATTTATAAAAATGAATTAATGAAAAAAGAATTCATGGTCTATGAAAATATTTAGACAATAAATTTGTGGAGAATAAAATATTTTGGATTGACTCATTATTTTACGTGATATAAATGATTATCTTTCATAAAATATTTTCCAATTGATTCATTTCTACAGAAAAATCAAAGCCTAAAATGAGTAAAATATTTCGCATTGATTCATTATTGGTTTCGAATGCATTAATACCACTAAAAACTCAAAATTGATACATCCATATCACATTTATCCAGATTGATTTACGTGTTATAAAACTCTCAAACCA
This sequence comes from Melaleuca alternifolia, assembly GCA_019926035.1. Taxonomy (NCBI): domain Eukaryota; kingdom Viridiplantae; phylum Streptophyta; class Magnoliopsida; order Myrtales; family Myrtaceae; genus Melaleuca; species Melaleuca alternifolia. Next base: position 786,678 of record JAGKPW010002249.1, on the reverse strand, counting down.
GTACATCCTAATTATATTTGCCCCAAACCGATACAACCATACTATATTTACCTTAAATTTTTATATCATAAAAAAATCTCAAACGAATACATTCGTTCCACATTTACATTAAACAATCTAAAATTCATTATAATTCTGGGTAAATGTGGCACGGGTGCACCAATATAGGGTATTTTAATGATAAGGTACGAGTGTGCCAACTGTATTTTTGGCTTGCCATTCTTCCACTTTTCTACTTCATAATATAGTTAATTAGACATTCCATATTCCTCAATTTAATTCGCCACCGACCAATAATAATAGAGAACCCCCTCCCCTCTCTCTCCCTCTCTCTCTCTCTCTCCGACTTGAGGAAAACATTCCCAGCCGTCGGATGATAAATTTGTGGGGGGGTGTACATCTCGAGGCGATGTGATGAAATCATCCTATCCACATTTAACTTTGCCGTGTTCTTTCCTGATACGAACCCTCCTCTCTCATCTTTCCTCCGTGTTTGGGGGGAGAGAGAGAGAGAGAGAGAGAGAGGGAACTGACGCTCCGGATGACGTTGACGCGGATGCTCTCGTGGTCCCGCATGTAGCTTATTATTGAGGTGGGGCTGGATAAAAGATCCTCTCGACCAATGGCGGCCCGCCACGCGAGGAGCGTGATGCAACGAGCGTTGACCCAACGATATGGGCATCGGGGCAAAAAGGCAAAGGCTTGGGGTGATCATAACCAAAAGTACTTGCCCTAACAAGAATCCATCAAATCAAATTCACCACGTAACCCAATTACATGTATCCAACTCACACGATCGTTGATTGCGATCAATCGATGTACCCTATTGGAGGATTCTTTTTCTCTAACTTCGGAGCGCATACAAATTTGTACGAGCAAATCTATATATATCGAATTATGACAATATGATTAGTTGGTCATATTATATTTGTAACGTGGGATACATAAGGAGTGTGCATATTTCAGAGCGATTTGGTTCTTCCCTGGAACTAGGAACTAATCCTCAATCTCTAAGAACAGGAATGTGACCGGACCAATGGGACCGATTGACAATCGAGAAATCTCTAAAAAAAAATCGAGTATTTTTTTTAAAAAAAAAGTATTTAGGTAAAGATTAAAATTTTAGAAATTAAAATTGAGTTATTTTTACTTTTTTATATCTTTTTTTTTATAACCGAGATGTCCGGGCCAACTTGCGGGCACCTCGACTATTTCTCGGGGGAGACTAGCACAGCAACCTACCGCCATGGCCCCCCACTTAAATTACAGGCGCTTTCCCGGGGAATCGAACCCAAGACCTCAACGAAGCCCGAGTTCGCCCTAACCAGCTGGGCTACCTATGGGTAGGTTACTTTTTTATATCTTTATATTTACTAAAATATAAAAAAAAATTATTAGTCCAGTCCGGCCGTCTTCGAGAACTAAATCGTTCGGACACCGGTTTCATCTTTGGGAACTAGTGATTTGATCGATACTTCCGATCATGTTCGATTTCTAATTCAATCGGTTTAAATTGTTCACCCCTTAGGATATATTACGCGTGTCATGTGCGGTCGAATGACGGGGCTGATTATGCTTGTTCGTGGTAGTTAGCGAACGAGAAAGCCGAGGACCGATGAGTATGGAAGAAACGCGATTTGAGGGGGGATGACGTTGAAGGGGCTGGGGGAGAGGTTGGGCGGGAAGGGTGATGGGATTGGAAGGGGGTGCTGTTACTGATAGCGACGGGGCTGATCCTCTGACCGAATCCGTTGGTGATGAGATGATTTGTGCGTAGGGACAGTTACGATTTCCGGTCGCATTTGGACTGGATTAGCCAGCACATTATTTTTATCTTAAGCTTTTGCAAATTTGCAGTTAAAGCTGGTCTCAAAGACTAGATTGCCCTCATTCATTGCATGACACTCGAGGTGGGGATTAGAGAAGTGAGAAGGACAGTTTTGAGAAAAATAAATAAATAAATATATAGAGGCTCGGTCGACGTAGGAATCCGATGGCAAGGGGACTTCGTATTGTAAGTGGGTAAGAGTATGGGAGGATAAAAATTGTATCTTGCCACTTTTTTCTAAGTTTTACTGCTCAAAAACATTATTAGCGTGTGTGTATGGGTGAGCAACTTGAATCTCCCAGACCAGTCGATTTTGGTCCCCAATTCCCAAAAATGGAATTGATATTTAGGTGGTCCGGTTCCTGTTTCCTATGAGGGCCAAATTGAACCAATATTTTTTTTATATTTTACTAAAAATAAAGATGTAAAAAAATAAAAAGAATTTAATTTAAAATTTTATAAAGTTTTAATCTTTACCTAACTTTAAAAATAATTTTTTTAAACAAAGAAACTCAATTTTTTTTAGAATTTTCCTAATTTATTCATAGGAATTGAGCAGACTAGGTGGTCTAGTTCCTGGTCCTAGAGATTGGGGATCAATCCCATTGAATAGGTTCTCGATTCCAAATAGGAACTGAATCACCCTGGACCATGCATATCTTTACGCGCACTTGAAGTTCAATAAGAATAAAAATGTGTGATAATGTAAGAAAGCGGTTGAAAGTGAAAAGTTACTAAAATGGTCAATTGTATATGGTTTCATCTTGTTATTATTTAGTGAAGGAGCGAGGGAAATTACTGATCTCGACTTTGGATTGAATAGTTGCGATTAAAATGTGGTTGAAAGTGAGAAGTTATAAGACGTTATAATTTTTTTTTTAATTCACGAATCTAAAAATTTCTTCTAAGTAAAGTTAATTATCATTTCAATGAGGTAAGTCATTCCAGAACTCTCAGTCTAATCCTCTTTCCTTATTTAGTAGACGGTTTGAACGATGAGCGATGGTTGCATCTAACCATATCACAAGCAATCTATACTGTCGAGATTATGGAACACTTTTTCGTTAAGATTTTCGCTAATTTCGATTTGTACTGTATAGAGTACCGTCATCTCGATTATTGATGATACGATTTCGAGAAACGTGTGGTGCATAGTCTAGAAGAGGAATAATTGGGCATCTCAATTGAAAGTGGATCTTGGCGCAAAATACATTCGGCTACGTACGGAATCCGTCCAAAATCCAAAAACTCACAAGAATCCAACATGAAGACCGTGTACGGACAGAGAATCTTAACTGCACTTAATTAATTAATTCTTTCGTTAAAAAAAAAACGTTCACGCTTAATCCGAGGTTTAGACTGTCCATACCCCGGCCTTTTAGTGACCGTCACGTGGCGCGAACTGCTAACCTAACGGCCCGTCGCTTTGGGTCCCCAGACGGACCAATCGCTGATCTCCACCGCTCTGAAAAGACCCTCGCGAACGCGCCGCACCTCGGCGCGTCACCCCCACACTTCTTCCAAACTCCGCCCACAATCTTTCAAAAAAGCAAAAAAAGAATATTCAAAAATGAAAATAAAAATGAAAGACTCCATCATCTTCTCAGTTGTCTCTCTGCTCGTAAGTACGTGAGTACTTCCTTTCTCTCTCACTCTCTCTCTCTCTCTCTGCGTGCATAGACAAAAGCAAATGCAACAGAAAAGCAACGATAACCGAGAAAGGCAAAAGAAGGGCCATTAAATTTCTCTGCAGACCCCATTTACTCTGTCTCTCTGTCTCTGTCTCTCTCTCCCTCTGATGGGTTTGCAGGCTTTGAGATTGTGAGTGCGAAAGGTGCGCACGGAGAGAGAGAGAGAAAGAGAGGGAGAGAGAGAGAGGTTGGCGTTATGGGCGACGGCATGCGAGAGAGAGAGGCCACGTGTTCCTCCTCCGGGACCCCTCAGCAGGCCGACGAAATCTCGCTCTTCCTCCGCCAGGTCCTCCAACGTTCGGGCCGGAGGGCGGGGGATCCCGGGGGACCGCCCCGGCTGGCCGAGGGGGGCGGCGGGATCTCGTCCGTCAGCTCGTCCGACGGGGTCAACAACTTCTCTGCCTCCGCTTCGGGTGGTGGGTTCCTCGCGGGTAATGCGAGAGTGGGCGCAGTTGCTGCAGCTGCTTCTTCCTCTGTTGGGGCCAGCGAGAATGAAGCTGATGATTATGACTGTGAAAGCGAGGTGAGTATGTGTATCTGTTCTTTCTTTTGTCTTGTTTGTCGGGTATTTGCTGTTTCGTTACTGAGAAAGTAGAGGTGGCTTTTTACAGAGATTTATCATTGTAGATTGGATTCCGTATGATTCGTGGGAAAAAAAATGATTAATCTTATCTCTTTCATTAATGGGCTAAAACAATGCTAATATCCCTTGGTATAACATCGTTTTTAGATGGCAAGTAGAGTTAAATTCGCGCGCCCCCAGATATGGGATATTTCTTCCAATTTTCTTGAGTATGATATTCTGTTTTTTGTTTTTAATGAGAAGCAATTGCAGTATATTTATTAGCTTGATCTGAAGTGGAAACTTTGGCTCTGGCTGAAGTAATGGGATTAACCAGAGTTATACATTTATGTGTGGGAAAATTTTGAAGGGAGGAGATTAAAAGGATCCATATTAGCTTGTTTTGGTTGTTCTTTCAGTTTTTTGCGCAAGTTCAATTTCATGATGTCTGTTAAACGTAGTAGGGACTCGAAGCGTTGCTGGAGGAAATTCCTGCCAGAGCAAATCCATCTCGTTGCTCGTCCAAACGAAGTAGAACGGCTGAAGTTCATAATTTGTCAGAAAAGGTTGGTTTTTCACACAAGGACCATGCTTGTTCTACAGCTGGAATTATTAGTTTATGGTTAAGTATGTATCATACTAGTGGTCGAGTCCTTATCCATGGCAATTGTGTTGCAGAGGAGGAGGAGCAGGATCAATGAGAAAATGAAAGCTTTGCAAAGTCTAATTCCTAATTCCAACAAGGTAATTACATTTTAGACATTTTAGTACGGATGGCTAAGCTTTGTTTCCCTTTAACTTATGAAGCCATATAATTTTATTGCTTCTCATTAATGACAGACTGACAAGGCATCAATGCTGGATGAAGCCATTGAGTACCTTAAGCAGCTCCAGCTCCAAGTTCAGGTTCTTGCCTTTTCCCAAATATTGCAATGCTAGCTATCAATTGTATTCAGTTTGTATAGTCATAATATGCCTTGCAAATGTCTTGGGATCTTCCATGCATTTTGACTTGTTTGACGTGCTGGTGGTCTATGTTATTCTTTATGGCTTCTTAATGAAATTGGGTTGCATGTGAATATAAGTTACTATTACTAGTGTGCGCTTAAGCCAAAATAGATTGCAATCTTTTATATTGACTGGAGGACCAATAAAGATTAAAAGATGGATGAGCAATCAGTTAGATGAGTGATCATCTTTGTCGATGCTCATGCTTGTGCTGTAATTGAGAAAAAAAGTGCAAACTTTCAAACAAGATGCCCCAAAAAAAATTCTTGGATGAAAGGATTTCCAGGAGAATATATCTGGTGAGAAACTAGTTGTTCATTTACGTGTCTCATAGCCAAGCAAAGGTTCAATGGTGGAAGAGCAGAAAATTCTTTGATTGCTCATTCCTTCCTTAAAGGCTGACAATTCCCCATTCATGGGCCTTAAGTTGTTAGACTCAAGCCTTTCTACCGAAAGTAATCCATATGTAAAATTGAGAATGGGCCAGAGAAAGTTTACTCTTTACAAGTTTCCGTTACTGGCGAGGATGTGGGATCCGAAGTCAGTCTCACGTGCTCCTTTGAAGGAGTGATTTATATATAGTGTATGATAAATTAATAGAGATACGGCTAAATAGAAGTGTTAGATGTCCTTTATCATACGGTTGCTCTGCCTTTCTCCATGCTTTGCATTGGCTGCAAAAAGGAATGTCTCGCTAGCAGGAGAACTAGTGTAGATACCTCAAAGACAGTATATATTGTTGCTGCGTCTGCTTATTTTTGCAGTACTGGTGAAAATAATCTCGCCATGACATCTTACATGTGGATATGCTCTAGATGTTGGAGTGACTAGGAAGAAATCACTTCATGCTAATCTGTTTTTCTTTGTTGTTTTTGTTACTTTACTACTACCAAATTTTCTGAAGTGATCAAGCTTCACGCAAGGCAACAATAAAAATAACGGCGCTTCGTTTTTACTCTCAGTGCAAGTTTATCTCACTACGCCAAAATAATATTTTTGAGAGGGAAAAGCTATTCATTTATCTTTTCGTTCGCTCTAGCAATGTGTGTGATCGATATGTTCTGATTATATTTGCTTATACATCAAACACTGGAGACAGTTCATTGTGATGAAGGTCATGCTGAATAACAAATTCAAGGTAGGTAATCAAGTATTTCTCATTGGAGACATTTGATTGTGTCTGCAGGGACGAATCTAAAACTATAATTATGGGGACCTGGGGCTAAATATAGGAAAAAACATCGAGTGTACCCAAGATATAATGACCAAAATAGAATAACATGTAGTTGTAGAAGGGAAGGGAAAAAGTCATCTAAAAATGCATTGCTAAGTGGTAAAAAGAGCGGCAAATAGACAAACAAAGGAACTTAGAGCTTACTGAGAGCTTGTGTGTAATGTGGAGGAATTTGTTGAGACATATTAAAAAGTTACTGTGGCCTAATCTTGCATAATCATTACTCTAAAAGAAAAAGCCCAGCAAGAGGATGGCGGGGGCCTTTTAAGCTAAATGGACTGTGAGGCCAAGGCCTTCACAATGTCAAGTGAAGACTCTGCAAGTAATTATAGTGCATTGTTCCTCTTTCACTATTTGACTTAAATCTACTATTTTCGTTCAGCAAAGAATTTTGTGGAGTGAGAGGACAGAAATTCTTGTAATGGCAGAGAAGCTTCTTTAGGGAATGCAGGGAAGTCGTCGTTTTTAGCCAGAAAATTGTTACTTTGAAAGTCAAGACCAAATGTGAACTCATGCCAACCAATGCTGGACGCGGGTCCAGAGTGAGAGGCCAGAAATTCTTGTAAGGGCAGGAAAGCTTCATTAGGGAATGTGGGGAAGTCGTCATATTTAGCCAGAAAACTGTTACTTTAAAAATCAAGGCCGAATGTGAACTCGTGCCAAGTGATGCTGGACTCGTGTTCATTGCCTTGTGAATTTATGTCATTCATTCAAAGTCAATTTTAGCTGTTCTGAAAAATTTGAAGTCTTAGGGTCTCTTTTAAGGGACTTATATTTTGAACTTATTAATTTATTTCCCTTTTACTTCTCTTGTAACTTTTGAAACTTAACCTCATTTCATGTTCAATGTATGCAATCTTTTCTTTCAAACATACAACAACTGAAATGAAAGAGTCATCATTGGTTTTTCCTAGTTTTTTAGCGCTTAATGTATATACCTTTTGTTGTTTTCAAAGTTTTGAAGGAGGAAAGCAAAGCGAACTGTTTTTGAGACCCAAAACTTTAAGAAAAATGTTTGAACCTTTTAGAGGGGAGACTAAATGAATTCAAGGAAGTCTATACCCGTATTATTGGAAGAGAAGAGAAGGAGATGCATAGACTCAGGTAACTCTATTTCAATATCTTAAGTGTAATAATGAACATTAAACTAAGAAATTTCCATAGTTCCACTTAATATGTTTTTGGAGTGACTTCTCACATTTTACTTTTTGCTTTTTTCAAATCTTGTGGGGCGCTTGCTTTGATTTTTTTGAACTTAAACATTTGAACTTTTACAGCAGATGATATTTTCATAATTTTTTTAGAATTCGAATAATCCTTTAAATTCTAGGGCAAGTAAAAGAGTTACTTTTTGCTTTTTATGTTCTAGACAAATGACCACACTCTTGAGGCAAGCAAAAAGTCAACCTCAGAAGATATTAAAGTTCATGACAGGACTGCAAATATACTTGCATTAAGGAAGTAAGCAGTATGATACATTAAGCTATTAGATTATTCAGACAAGGTGATTTACTAATAGCTGCTATGAAGTTTGATGATATGTAAAGATTCTTTTGTTAGCTCATGGGAGAAGAGAATTTGTTTACTAGTTTACCTAAGTGTGTTAGCAGCTTGTAGTTTTAGTGAATGTTGTTTGAAGGTGATGCATCTCTGATTGTGGAAATCTACGTCATGCTCACCACCCAACATTCTGCTAGCTATTCTACTACTATCCCCATACCACACCTTGATCTAGTTCATGCGCTTGATCTGAGATTTAGGTGTGTGTAGGATTCATTCAATGGTTTATGTTGATCTTGTTTTCAGTGTAGACCATGTGGTTTTTTTTTTCCCTTTCTCTATTTTGTTGGCTGACTTCATTTAGTGGTTCAGTGGGAAAGTTTGTCTACTTGCAAGTTAAGTTCTTGAGGCATAATCCATACAGTTTTTCTTTATGTGTGTTTTTATCATTAGTCTGAAAATTTCCAGGAATTACAACTGACACAATTTCGACAGTTGCTATTTGACCATTCATGAAGGGTATGTAAATGACGATAGATGTGAGAATTGGTTCTCATCTAACGAGCTCATTTTTTGTTGCTTGTGTCAGATGTTATCAATGAGGAATGGATTAAATATGCATCCGATGTGCTTGCCCGAGGCCGTGCAACCCATTCAACTTCCTCAGATGAGAATAGGCTTTGACGAGGAAAATGGGCCCCTGCACATGAACATGGCACCTACTTTTCCAGTCAACAATGAAACCTCGACGGAAAATCTGTTTGGTCTACCCAATGATCGTGCTGTTCCAAGTGAGCCTTCAATGTCAAATATGATGAACTCAGAAATTTCTTTTGGACTGGAATCCTCCATCCAAACACATCCTGTACCATTTCAACTCAAGCAATCAACTTCTGGGGTAAGTTAAGTATCTTCTCCATGGACATGGCTTATTAAGTGGAGTAAATAAGCGGTTACCAATTTTGCTTGCTGCATTTTGAAGGATATTAATCGGGAAGATATGGCTTCATGTGGCCGGCATCAACCTTCGATTATTGACCGATCTGATGCAGATCCATTCGGTTTGAATATGAAACCTGCATATTCTTTGAGCAAAATTGGTACTTTGTGATGAATGTCTCGGTCTGTCTTTTACATTAGAAATTATACTAACGCCAGTATTACGCTCCAACATATTAATTCATCTCTCATGCTGTTTGAAAAGGACTTGAGATGGGTGAAACAGCTGCACAGTCACTTCCCTTGGCTTCACTAACGTCTAATAGGAAAGGTGGATTGCTAGAGTCATCCACAGCCGGTAGCGATCGCCCTTAAGGTGTGTCATTAGACTTTTTCAGAGCAAAACCTTTTGCTTCTTGCATGCCGTGTCTAATGTTAGATTTGTCTATTCTACTCATTTTCGTCTCAGGCGGAGACTCTGGTTTTCCTCATTATCTTGTCACTGCGTATGTTCTTTGACGGTGAAGTTGGAATTCTAGAGATGGTGAAGTCAAAAGAATGAAGAAAAGGGATGACCCTTTACATTAGCTGCTGCTGAATTTGGTGAGGAACAATCTTTGCAATCTTCCATCAATTTCCTAAGGGGCTAAGTGGAGTTATCGTTGAGATGGAATTGGTCCTCCGCACATGAGACTGTCCATAAAATTGGTTGGGCCTCAGCAGTCTTTATCTTTTGAGCCAAGTAATTGACATCATATATCTCTCAAGTTCTTTTTTTCCCCCTCCCTTTTTGGGTGATAGAGATCTTCTATCTCTATCCTCTAATGTTAACATACATTGTTCACCGACATCTATGTAATTTGTGTGAAGATTCTATGATGACTCTGGGGAATGATCTCGGTACTTGAAATCCACTTGACCCACGAGGATAGTGTGAAAACCCAATTTCCAAGAAGTTCAATCTTTCTAGGGTGGAAATTGCGTTGTTCATAATCTATACTTTTTGTTTATAATTGTACAACAACAAGGAAATTATGCTTGGCTTATGTGGGGTCCATCTGAAGTGACCTTTAGAGAACTTCATAGTCGACTAGGTGTTTTCTTTTGGGGCCAAAATATCTGACACAGTTGAAGTTTGCACTTTCGGAGCGGCCTTATTGATGCTTGCTGCTTGAAACTGACAAAAAGCAAGATGGATGATCATATATCAAAACCCTAGCCACTTGATAATTCAGCTTGTCATTTTTAGAGTGACACTTGGGAAAGTTTTAATATTGAATGTCAATTGGAGTTCAACTTCCGGGTGGCTTTTAATCCTTTTTGTAGATACTTTGTCGACGTGATTAACACGTACTAAAATTGAACGTAATATATATATAGACACACACATCTGTTCATCGATGTGCTTGATGCTACTACGTTGTTATTGTCATCATGGTCATCGTTGTTGTCGTCAAATTATATGTGATGTCGTTCTCAAGAGAAAATGGCAGATTATGTGCTGAGACAAGGCTTGTCTCCGTTGGACTGCAAGAATAGACAAACACTAGAGTTCATCAAACGCAGCTGGTGAGTGTAATGAATCGTGAGGATCATTTGAATCTGATGCACCATCTCCACCAGCTCCCTTGAGGAGTATAATTTTATCGTCATGCTTGAAGAAGATGCGGCTCAATCCAACATTGCATTTACCCATGGAAGGTGACAAAGCAGAAGCAATGCTCGTTCGATGCGCGAAAGAACTAAAGTGTATCAATGTGACCAGTCCTTTAGGCAAGAGGCTTGTGACTACTTTGCACTCCACTTTTGGTGGCTTCAAGAGGCACAATCCCCATTCTTAAAAATCTCATGCATATCCCACGAGTGTCTAAGCAAGTCATGCCATCGCTGTTAGTAAAAATATTAGAAAAAATGGGATCAGACATGAAGGTTCGAATACACCGTTCTTAAGGAATTATTTGCCCCCCCCCCCCCCCCCCCCCCCCCCCCCCCCCCCCCAATTCTTCAAAATACGATAAAGTCTGAAAATGAGAATACCATACTTCAATTCTGGTATTTTTCCTAGAAATCCCGAAAGGAAACAATTGGAGAAAAGCACTGTTATTTTTTTTAAGACAAAAAAAACAAATTTGAAGATTAAAAAATATTGAACCAGAAACATTAAGTAAACAATAGTGAAACCCTTTTTGTGAACAAACGTAGGGTTTCAAAAGGACATAGCGACTAGCGGTTATTATTATTTTTTATAATTTCGAACTTATAACTTTTGAATTATAATGTTTGAACGTACACAACTTATAAGGCTGTAAGATGCCTAAGAACTGTTATGCAAGAATTGTAAATTGGAAATAGATAATAATAATAATCTCTAATAGTTATGTTCTCTTGAAATAGTATGTCTGTTCAAAAAGGGGTTTCGCTATTCTATATTTCTGTTTTAATATTTTTTACTCTTTTCATTTCTAAGAAATATACAGCCTTTATTCTCCATTTATTTCATTTTAAGAATTTTAGGAGAAATATCATAATTGCTATATGACATTCTCATTTTGAGACTTTATTACATTTTTGCCATAATTACTAATGAAATTATAGGGAAAACAATTCCTTAATGAGAGTGCATTCACATCTCAAAGTCTGATTCTATTCTTTTCAATTATTCTTTTACAAAAAATTTTGAGGAATTGTTTCTACAATAATGTAGTCAGAGTCAATCAAACTCATAAATTAGGACATGATGAAGCTAAATCATTTTGATAGCAACACTTTTGCTCGTTGGAGAGACAATCTGATATTTTCTTATCGCCTTGAAGATTTCTTGCACTCTAGATCCCAATATGATGCCTATAGTAGATCCAAAGCCTAATATGCCAGAGACATATGATGTGCACTTGAATTCAAATACAAGGCAGAGAAGTAAGGTACCTATAAATATTTTATTGTACATTTTGTTATTTTAAATTTGTTGATATAAACCCTCACTGGAGCAAATCCATGAATTGCACGTGCTTGTCAACATAATTCTTACCCTCAAAATTATCGTTCCAAAATTCCTACCAGTTGGACATAACTTTGGAGAACTGCCTCCAAGATAGAAATATTATGGAAAAATGATGTTACACAAGTTAGACGACATAACTTTGGAATGAATTCACAAATATATTCGAATTGAGGAAGAGTCGTGATGATTCTGGTTTATATTAGACGAATGTGAATATTATGGAATGTATAAGATTTCAAAGCAAAACCTGATAGTCAAGAAATGGTAGAATCTTTAGAAGACATACAAGAAGAAAAAATGATGGTTATTTTGCTTGTGGCAAACAAAGACACTATGCAAAAAATTGCAAGCACCGCAAGAACACATCTAAGGAGAAGAACACATCAACAATTAAGGCAAATAGTAATATGGTTGAAAAGGATATCATGGCCATGATTTCAACCATGTTTTTAGACATGATTATATCTAAATAATTAATGATTCCGTTGCCATGATTTTTGAAATCAATACTACTTCTATAAAATCTTATTGATGGTTAGATTCTGATGCAATGGTCCATGTGTGCAAGGACCGATCAATATTTAAGCAATTTGAAGATGTTGTTAACATAAATATTCAAGCAGTCCAGATGGGAAATCACTCATTTGCAAAGGTTGCAGGCAGAGGAATGATGGAGATAGATTTTATTTCTAGAGAGAAGGTTATCGTTCCTAATGTGTTGTTTGTACTAAAAATTAGGAATGACTTGGTTTCCGTTAGTTTACTTTGTAAAAGGGAATTTCTAGATTTGTTTAAATCTAACAAGGTTATCTTAGTAAATAATGAGCTATTTGTAAAAAAGGGCTACCTAGATGGCATGTCTACAGTGAATAGCAATAGCAGCAGCAATAGTAATAATAATAGACCTGATTTCTTGCATATATTGTTGAGTTTTCTTTTTTATGATATAGTAGATTACATTTAAATTTAAATTATCTAAAGAACATGAAAATGTTAGACTTGATATATTTCAATGGCGAATTTGACATATGTAAAATCTATGCAAAGTCTAACTTAACAAAGAAACTATTTCCTAGTGTTAAAAAGAAACTCAAATTTATTAGATTAGGTACATATGAATTTAATGGCATGTTAATTCATGGTGGTAAAATGTATTTCATTACTTTTGTGGATGACTACAATAGGTATCTATATGTTTATATTCTAACATCAAAAGACAAGTGAATTATTGTGTTTAAATAAGTTAAAAATGAAGTAAAATATCAATTTGAAAAAAATAAAGTTCTACGTTCATATAGAGGTGAATAAATTTCCTTAGTGAATTTCCATATTTTTGTGATTATTCCACAATTTTGAAACCATACACTCCACAACAAAATGATATGGCTGAAAGCAAGAATAGGCTTTTAGAAAAATGGTTAATTGTATGCTTTCAAATTTAAAACTATCGATTATTCTTAAGAGAGGTCTTGTGACTGCATGTTACGTTCATAATAGGATACCATACAAGAGAAATAACATCAACCCTTATGAATTGTGGTAATGTAGAAAATCAAACTTATGATATCTTAAAGTGTAGGGTTGTTCAACATATTGCAGAGTAGCAAATCTTAAAAGGACAAAACTTGATCCTAGAGCTATGAAAGTGTTTTTTTGATATATTAAAAATAGTAAAGCTTATAGATTTCTTGATTTAGAGTTGAATGTCATTGTGGAATTGAGATGTCAAATTCTTTGTATATATAGTTTTGATTTTATTGAAAATAATGTTCAAATACAATATACAAATAATTCTAAACATAATAAAACACAAGTATATTATCTTAAGAAGGAAACAAATGATTCCAAAGACATTACTAAAACTAGGAGAAGTTTTAGAGCAAGGAAATTGAAAGGTTTGGGTCCAAATATTATTACTTATATATTTTTTTTATTGAAAGAGACAGGGATAATGATGTGATAAATAAATGTCCTCTGGTATTGAACTTATAAACTAATTTCAACAGTTTTAGTGATGCCATGTCTTCTAGAGATTGCTTCTTTTTGGAAAGAAGCTATGTATAATTGATGAAATTGATTTAATTATGTCAACTAATGTCTAGGCATTAGCATAATATAACAAAAGGATTTAAACCAATTGGGATTAAATGGGTTTTAATAGAAAATGTAACTCTAAGGGTTTTACCCAATCTTTTAGAGCTAGATTAGTGGCCAAGAGGTATAAATAAAAGGAATGAATAGATTATCTTGATACACATGCTTCTATAGCATGCATAATATTTATTGAAATTCTTTTTTCTTTAGCGTTCATTTATCTTTGCATTCATAAAATGGATGTGAAAACTGTATTTTTAAATGAAGATTTAGATAAGAAAATTTACATGGAACAATCGAAAGGTTTGGTTCTTCTTGAAAATGAAAGTAAAGTATCTTAATTAGTTAAAGCAAGTATCTAAGGAGTGGCATGAAAAATTTGAATTAGTTATATTGTCTAATGATTTCAATTTCAATAGTGCTGATAAATGTATTTATTCTACGGTGAAGACTGATGTTTTAGTTTGCTTGTACATTTATAATATACTTAATTCTTTAAACCAATATGATTGGAGTTATTGAGACTAAGAGCCATTTAGCTTCCATTTAATAAATTTTTTTTGGGAGAACTAGATACTCGCTTAGGCATCAGAGTTAAAAAAACATAGTGGGGCCTATTCTTTAAGCCAAAGTCATTACATTGAGATATATTAAATAATTATTAACATATTGATTTCAAAGAAGTAAGTACTCTATTGGATTTCAATTTTATTAAATTATGTCATAATACTAGTAGAGCAATGGCATAACTTGAATATGCAAGTACTATGGAGTCTTCAATAGATGTACTACATTGTACTGCACTTGATATTGTTTTTTTCTATGTAGGGATAAGTTCACTAGAAGTCTTAATACTTGTAACAAAAGTGCAAATAAGTCCTAAAACTTGCAAAAAGTGCAATCAAGTCTTAAAACTTGTCGAGTTGATTTAATTGAGTCATTTTGTTAGCTCTGTCTAGTTAAACGAACGGAAAACGCTGGCGTGGCATTTTTTTTATATATCCTTTAAGACATGTAAGCCCCACGTCAGCATAAAAATTCAAAAAATATAAATTAAATTACATTCTAATATATAAGAAAAAGGTTAAAATTTTTTTAAAAAAAAAGATGACTGGCTAGCGGAGGGCCGGTAGGCCCTAGCCAGAGGCCGCCGCCGCCGCCCAGGGCTGTTAGAGGGCTGACCTGCCCTGGCCAGCCCAGATTGGGGGGCGGCGCACCAGGCAACCCTCGGCGGCGAGGTCTCGCCAGCGCCAGGCAAGGGTCGCGCGACCCTTGCACGAATTTGGGGCGAGGGTCACGCCGCCCCCCAATTTGGGTTGGCAGGCCCTCGTCGGGGGCCGGCAAGGGCTAGACGACATTCGCTAGCTCGCCGCCAGCCTTGGGTGGTGGCAGCGGTGGCCTTTGGCCAAGGCCTGTAGGCCCTCCGCCAGCCAACCATCTTTTTTTCATTTAAATTTTAACCTTTTTTCTTTATTAAAAAGTAATTTAACTTATATTTTTTATTTTTCTACTGATGTGGTGCTTACGTGTCTTAAAATACATTTAAAAATGCCACTTCAGCATTTTCCATTCGTTTAATCGGACGGAGCTAACGAAGTGATTCAATTGAATCAACTTGATAAGTTTTAGGACTTGATTGCACTTTTTATAAGTTTTAGGACTTACTTGCACTTTCTTTACAAGTTTTAGAAGTTCTAGTAAACTTATCCCTTCTATGTATTAGTAGAGTTGTATTCTAGTGATCTAAGTATAGAATCTTGGAATGCTATTGCCAGAATATTTGGTTATCCTAAGGTAATGAAAAATTTGGGATTGTTCTATAATGATTATCTAGTTATATTATAAAGATACAGCGATGTAAGTTGGATTACATGTGTGAAAAATAATCAATTCACTTTTGGATGGATTTTCACATTAGGTGGATGTGCTATATCTTGGACGACAAAGAAACAAAAATATATGACTCACTCAACCATGGAATATGAATTCATTGCTTTAGCAATAATTGGGAAAGAGACTGAATGGATTAGAACTTTATTATTGAAAATCAAATTATGGTCTAGTCCCTATGCCTCCTATTTCTTTTCATTGTGATAGCCAGTTACTTTGGTGAGAGCTTATAGTAGCACTTATCATAACAAGTCTAGACATATCAATTTAAGATATGATATGTGAGACAATTGATCCAGGATGGTACCACAAGAATTGTCTATGTGAGGTCAAGCAAGAATCTAACTAATTCCTAAAGCTCCACCAAGAGAGATAGTAAAAATGACCATAAAAGAAATGGGGCTACAACTATTGGACTAAAATTACTAGTAAGGTTACCCAACCAAGTATCGGTATATTACTAATTATAAGGTTTAATGAGTAAAAATAATTTACCAAAAATGATTGTTTGATACCGACTTTAGTCTAAACATGAGAAATCAGTATCATCTGTTATGTTTGTGTAAGTTTAGTTATGTTCTTAATGAAATATAATATATTAGTATGTATTATATGTGTTTATTAGTAGCATAAACACATGGTAGATACTTCACCATATCAGGTGTAGCTTTTTACGAAAGTTAGGATTACCTTTTAGAGAGAGCTCATGAAACATAGGGGTAGAATAGATAGTGCTAAGTAAATTATAGAACTTTTCGTTAAGACATGTATTGTTAAAGTAACAAGTTTAAAGTTATAGCTACTCGTAACTTTCATAGCAATTTGAGACACTTGCACTGTATAAAGTCTCAATTTGAAAGAAACTTTCATGTGCATATATTAATCTTATGGAGATTTTGGCTATATATTTTCAAATTTTATTTTGTAATATTTTTATAAACAAATTGGGGGATTGTTGATAGTTTATTTGCAAACAAACATTGAAATGTCTTGTCCTACATAGCAATTATATGAATGGGTAAATCAATATATAAGTGCGAGAGTCTTCTAATATAAATATTGAAGATCATGGATTGTGTGTTTGGTTCAACTTTCTTAAGGGGTTTTGAGCCTCCAAAAATTCATTGAGGAAAATGTGAGGTATTTGACAATTATTCTCAAAGGGTTTTAAGGTGGGGAACTGACCTTGGAAGGCTGAAAGCTGAAGGCAAATTCTACTAACTTTAAACATTTTCCCAAAATCCATTTTCAAAGCCTATCTCCAAAACCTATTTCTAAAACCGAACCAAACACAGAGTGACCTAGACTCTACAATGTAGGTGTGCAATTTTGGCATTTATTATTTTGATGCCGGATTTATAATTTCCGCCTCACTGTTATTAGGCATCTTACGATCTTTAAAAGGTTATATTTGTTTTCAGAAGTTATAAATTCGAAATTATAGAAAATAATAACTGGTAATAGTTTTATCATTTTGAAACAGTATATTTGTTCGCAAAATGGTTTCACTATTATATATCTAATGATCAGGGTTCAATAATTTTTTTACTATTAAATTTTCATTTCTGTCTATAAAAAAATTACAACCTTACTCTCTAATTGTTTCCTTTTGAGAGTGTTTAAAGAAATACCAATATGTTAAGCCTCAATGGAAGGGAATCCCACATCATCTGAGAGAAAGCAACCCACTTTGCATATGACCTCGAGGCTGCCCTTACGTCTCTGCACTTCTTTTGGGTACGAAAACCTTATCTAAGTATTGGAGTCCAACGTCACGAAAGTCCTTTTGGGGTTGAGAATTCTCATCTTTATACTTTGTTGTATCTTGAAAGTTTTTGGCCAATAACAATTGCGATCATGAAATTTTTCCACCTCGAATTTTTGAGATTCAAGTGTAAAAGATTCAAACCAAACGTTCCGC
Source organism: Melaleuca alternifolia (assembly GCA_019926035.1). Classification (NCBI taxonomy): domain Eukaryota; kingdom Viridiplantae; phylum Streptophyta; class Magnoliopsida; order Myrtales; family Myrtaceae; genus Melaleuca; species Melaleuca alternifolia. Next base: position 769,010 of record JAGKPW010002249.1, on the reverse strand, counting down.
TTATACGTGTGAGACTCTTAATGGTAATGTCTCGGTAGCGATGCACCTCATTCTTCCTCGCTTTCTCTCTTTTATTGGAAGTACAATGAAGAATCAAACCTTTTGACTTCACGTAGTTCGTGGTGGTTGCGCTCTGCCCATTTCTAGACGTGGTCCCTTTAGGCCAGCTGCTGATATTTGTTGTCGAATTATTGGAAAAGCATCATAAAGTCACAAGTCTTGATGAGTAATGTCCGAGCGAGTCATATTTGTATATAAATACAACTTCCGAATTTAAATTTAGATTCGACAATATACGTAAATTGTATCAATTTCAATAAAAATTGCACAATCTTTTATTACACTAACAATCCCTCCATACTCTTCTTCTCTAGAGCACATTTTCATGGCTTAACCTCTAATTAGACATTGCGAATTTCACATCATTTTACCACGCATTTTTGTAAAAATTCAATATCTGACCGCAAAAACATCCAATCTATTTTAAAGGAATGAACAATCATATGATTTATTGCGAATTTAATTTGAATATATGTCAATTTAACTTATGTGAGTCGAGCAATCAATTAAAACTCATCTCATATGATGATATAAAACACAGTTTTAAGCATTATTTATTGATAAGAGAGCAATTGACAGCCGTCCTCCTCGCGTCCTCTCTCGTCTACAAGTTCTACGATGCTTCTCTTCCTATTTAACCCTCTTTCTCTCTCTCTCTCTCTCTCTCGGTCGACCTTCTTGAACGCCACAGCCTCTGATTCATTCCTCGCAACTTCTCTCTTCGTCCCGTCGTCACGTTCACGTTAATTTCGGTGAGGACTTCCGTGTGTGTGTGTATATATATCTCTGCACCTGAATAAGAGAGGGAGAGGTGCAGATAGACCGGAGTTGGAAGTGCGTTAATCTGTGGAACAGGAGGAGTTTCGGACCCCCAGTACGTAGCGTTCTCGGCCATGGGAGAGGAGGTGAAGGCGGCGGCGAATGGCCAGAACGGGGACCTGGGTCGGGTTATCGCCGGCCCGACGAACCCGATGGTCACGCCTCTGCTCACGGATCTCTACCAGTTCACCATGGCCTATGCCTATTGGAAAGCCGGGAAGCATCAGGAGCGCGCCGTGTGAGTTGACTCCTCCTTTCTTGGTGATTGTTGTTTTGGCTCTGTTTGGATTGGTCTGCTTGGAATTGGACCGACGGGGAGTTGTGTCGTTCTTTCGTCCTTGAAGGCTCGCGTTCCTGCGAAGTCGGCGGTGTTGGTTTTTCCCGTTCATTTTTATGGCTGCCCGTTTTTGCATTTGAGAATCACGGGTCATTTTCAAGGGTCATTTTGCTTTAGTATGATGATTTTGAGTGAATAAGTATGACAGTACATCTGGTTTTCTTAATATTTATAGTTCTGTATGTGTTTGGCGTTCCAATGTATGGCGCTACAGTTCCTGATGCTCTGTTATCGGTGCCTCCCGTTTCGGTTCTTAGCTTTATGAAAGCTTTGGTGCCTTTTTTCCTTGGACGCTTTTTTTATTCTTTTTTTTTGTGGTATGGTTACGAATGAGCAGTCTGTTCCTTTTTTTTTTTTTTTTTTTGCTTAACGGTGAGAATGAGTTTTGGTCCCACAAGATACCGTACTAAACATAATGATCAAGTAAGACGCAAGTCAAAGCTTGGTTGCATGGCCCGAAAGAGGGAGGTTTGCACTTGATCCAGTGCTTTGCACCTGGCCCAGACACACCCATTCACTTCTCACATGTTGTCCTTAATGCATGAATTAATTCATTAGATCAATGGGTACCTAACTCCCGAATTGGGAAAAAAGTAGTTGCTGGAGGTAATTATATCAAACTGTCATCAAAGATTGCAACTTCGCCATCGTGGAGTTATACTATTTCTTTCCTCAAAGTGATTGCCTACTCTTCAGACAAGCCCAAGCAAGATTTGCATTCTCAAAATGCACAGAGCACTGCTAGCATATAGTACCTTTACTTTAACTATTTTTCCATGCTTTCCATAGCAGACAGTCATTCTGATCTGAATTTCCTGAATGATAAAAGAGCTGCCTTTGTCATGTCTGATAAGCTGATTTTTTGGATTTAGAAGCTTATCTTGTGTGAACTGAGATTTGTTTCAGGTTTGATTTATACTTTCGCAAGAACCCATTTGGTGGTGAATATACCATATTTGCTGGTTTAGAAGAATGCATAAGGTTCATTGCCAATTTCAAAATCAGTGAGGAGGAGATTTCTTTTATCAAGCAATGCTTGCCACCTTCATGTGAGGTAAACTTATTTGGTGTTTGATTGATTGACTATCTGGTTTGCATAATATGGTCATGTGGTTATGGAGGCAGCAAAAACGACTTTTGATCCCGTTCGTCAAAAATTTAGAATTTTATTGGTCAGTTTTACTTGGCATTCTGTTCAGTTAGATGCTCTTTTAAATTCCAGAATTGTTTGTGAGAAGCTGTTGGACTCTTTAAGAATGTGAAAGTTATACATGAGGATGCATTTATTTCCAAAGTCAATGGTTGTGATCATAACGACAATAGCATAGTGTGCGCTTGTGTTTGTGCCCAAAAGTTGCTACTGGTTCCCTATTCTGCTTCCGTTCATGTGTCCTGCAGTAAGACTTGTGTAGCCGAAATTGAGGAGATTTGGGTGACTACATAGCCACATCTATCAAGCTGCATAGTCCTTTCCTCTTTTCAATATTTGTTAGTTTGTAGGACATTATTGCAATGCTCATGTGAGTGAAACCCAAAAGTATTAATTTCTTCAATTGGTGGGTCAAATAAGCACATAACTCAGCGAACTGTCCTGATCTCATCACTCTTTTCACAAATTGGAATAGTACATTTTTATAGACAAATTTCGAGGATAATGTCTGGATTTTAAACATTGCATCATCAGCTGAAATGCAGGAGACCATGTAAATAGGAATATTTTGGAAATGCATTTTTAATAGGATGCCAAGGAGTGCATCTCAGTGCTTTGCTAAGGAAAATGAGCATGTGAAACATGAATTAGTAGGTTTTCTTATCTGAGGACATGGTGCTGGGAGCTTCCTCTCCTTTCTCGAGAAGTGGAATTTGGAATGGGGAAAAAAGAGCGCTTTCCCTTTTAGACTAATTTGTTCTCGTGATCATCATTCCTCACTTTCATGCATAATCTTTTGTCGGATGGACAAAGTTCCCCAACTGTTCCATGCTACGCTAAGGGACTCAGAAAATGCTCCCGCCGACTGGCCCAAGTTTAAAGGGCATGTGATGATTGACCAGAGTTCTCATTAACCTGGAAACTGGATATTCTTGTTTATGTTCTCTGATGTGCTTATACCATTGATAATATTGAAAAATGTAGAGCCAAAAGGTTGACTTGCCCAAAATTAGTGTTATGTTGGCACTATTGTAGTCTCCTGTAAACCTGCCAAATGCATGATTTGTTGCACTGGTAAACCAGAACTAGCAGCGTTTCTTTGTCTGATGCCTATCTGTATTTCTGCAGGATGGATTTTTTGATTATCTAAGAGAAGTCGACTGTTCTGATGTTGAATTGTATGCCATCTCAGAAGGGTCAGTAGTTTTTCCAAAGGTTCCCCTGCTGCGAGTTGAAGGACCTATTGCTGTGAGTGTAGTTCCTCTTATGTTTGCTTAAACATTTTCCATTGGAATGTCTCAAGTATTCAATTTTCTGTGGGTTGCTGAACTTTTATATATTTATTTAAATAAATACTTCTTACCTTGATACTTACAAATTTTCTTGTCGTCAGGTTGTCCAATTACTTGAAACACCATTTGTCAACCTTATAAATTATGCATCACTAGTAACTACAAATGCTGCAAGGCACAGATTTGTTGCAGGGAAAACAAAAATTTTACTCGAATTCGGGCTTCGACGAGCTCAGGTTGGGACTTATTCTGGCAAATTTCTTTACAACTGTTCCTGTCTTTTATCATGAAAAGTTACCTTTTCTTCCATTTGGAATCTCAGGGGCCTGATGGTGGAATAGGAGCATCCAAGTACTGCTATATGGGTGGATTTGATGCGACAAGGTATCTTCATTTCCTTTCAAATATAGATGTTGTGTCATAGCCAGTCAAGCATCATTGCTCTGCCTGCATGTCTTGTGCAAGCTTTTTGATGATTGATCACTTCTCTATCTTTTCTGATTTTCATTAATGATCTCAAATGCATACTGCATAAGTAATAAATGGGTGGACTACATATCATGAGCATTAAGACTTGTAAGGCTCTGATATTAGGTAATTTTGGCTTTGCTCTCCCACCTAGTATATTAATGCCTAGATACTTCAAAAATGAATAGGAAAAGGAAGGAATTTGCATTCACTCAGACTATTTCATGGTCTTTGTCTTTTACAATAAGAAATGGTCTAGTCATCCTTGCCAATAAGAAGGGCCTTGCATATCTGTGTACGAAAAGAAAAGGTATTTTTAAATAAAAAAGCTTTACTGTAACAGACACTGTGCAATCTTCATTTTTTTACATATTTTGAGGAGCTTCTCTAATAAACTTATCTCTCATTGCTCCTCCGCTTTAGTTTTTTAATGTTCCTCCAGTAACTTATAGACACTATATACATTTTCTTTTCAATCCAGGCTCCTCCTATAAAACAACCTCTGTAATAAGAGTCAGATCTTGGGTCTCTACTCTTGACAACTTGAATGTATACTAGTATAATGTACTTTCTAATTTGTATCGACAGCAATGTTGCTGCTGGGAAGCTGTTTGGCATACCGCTTCGAGGAACACATTCCCATGCTTTTGTTAGTTCATATATGGTATGTAATTTTGCAGGTGTCTTTATTTGCTTTTACTTGAGAGTTGTCATAGCTCAGCCAGAGAATACAAAATATGATTGTCGTCAATATAACAAACATCTTTTTATCAACACCTGTTCGTCAATGTAACATACATCTTTTTATCATTACCTGCTTCTCTTCATTTCACACTAAAAGAACATTGCCATAAAATTGAATCAGGTGGGTACTCTTTTGCTATATTCCCTGAAATTAGATAATTTTCTTTATATGTGCTCATTCAATCCTGCAGATGGAAATTTCCACCAGCTCACACTTTTCCTGCTCATCTTTATTATTTGACAATTGGCATTCTATGTAATTTTTTATTGGCTTTTAAAATGTAGTTTTCTGGCAGTTATGCCATGCTGCAGCTTCCCTGTTCTAAAATTCTTGCTGATCACAGACTATAGATGAGATAGCAGAGAAGTCTCTATGCAGTTCTGATGGCTCATCTACATGTGAGGATTTTGTTAGCCTGGTTCAATCATGGTTGGGAAAAATCCAGGTGCTTTATTGAGAATTTTATTGCTCTAGCAGTAATGATGTGATGTGATTCATTATTGTAGATCCAACTTTGTTTTAATTCGCAGGAAGTGTACTGTTGTTAGAGAACCAGGAATACCCAGAGTTTAAATCCATATTTAATCATGTCCATAATGGGAAACGGCATAGTGCTCTCCCTCATAACAAAATACTCATAGATCGTAAACTCTTTTGTCCCTGACATTAGAGTTTAGACCATACTGGCTAGCCTGGACTAGAGCTGAAAGCAAGATTGGATACAGTCGGTTTTGGATGGAAACATGGGGAAGCTGCTGCTAAATCACTGGATGGCTTTTCTATACCAGATAATCTAAACAGTTTGGGGAAATAAGAAGAGGTGTATATCAATATTGTTGAGCTAACAGTAGTGCATAAGGTAATAAATAAGAAAATACTACATATTTAATTAGTAATGATTTGGAGAAAAATACTAACAATAGTGTCTCAACCTGCAAGGTAAGGTACTACAATAATGAAGGTGACTTGTTTGGAATATGAATACTAACTTGAAATTGCTAAGTAAGCTGTGTAGAAGAAAATACTGCTTTTGATGGGAAGCAAGAGGAAGGAGTCTTACACAATAAATATCAGATATTGATTAACTTTGTACTCCATTGGTCTAAAAACAAGAGAAAATGTGCAGCCGACCTGATTTGGTTGACAGACATGAATTTTCAATTGCAGCATCCTTGAAAGAAAAAAAATTCGGATGTTCAGAAAAGTGGTCGGACTGCTGCAGTTTATTTTTAGTAAGTTTAAAATATGTAACTAGTAATCATCTTTTACTACTATAGTATGTATCTTAACTAAAACAAGATTTGCTGAAAGATGTTTCTTTTATCCACTTCTTCATGAACTTTAGCTGAATGGGTGGGAATTGTTGCTTATTTCACAACTTTGAGAATCCTATACTGTTGCTGGTATGAATCTCGATTTCTTTTTTGTTAATCTTTATTGTTGTCTTCTTCATGTCTTTCAGCGGTCAAAATCGCTACATGGAATCTTTGGTGAGACCAATCAAAGTGAACTAGCAGCATTCACTTCATATGCGTTGGCATTCCCCACCAACTTTCTGGCTCTTGTCGACACATATGACGTAAGTGGACATTTTACTGAACAAATTTCATGCTTCCATGTGTTTTTTTAACTATATTTCCAAGGTAGCTTTTCTGGCATGTTTATTTTCAATATCCATGGCCCACATCAGTCTTCTAAGATTTTCTCGCTGTGAAATTGACAATTGTTCCTGTTCATAACATTTATCTTCTGATGTACAATATATATTGTGATTGTATTGGAGCAGTTGGTTAACATTGATGTCAGAATGCCAAAAGCCCATCTTTTTCTCTATTATGTTGCATTCAAGGAATCCGTCGCCTGGTCACTTTTTACTCTTTTTAGAAATTGCATAAAAGTTTTTCAGTTCTGAAACAATTATAAGCATAATGGTTATAAAATGGTCTTTGGCTACTCCATATGAGGTCGAGCTGGATAATTATGTATGAAATTACAGATTTACCTCCCAATAATTCTCATTTGTAGAAGTTGTCCACTCTTGTCCACTTGCAAAGTTTTGCTCTAAAAGTTGCAACGTAATTGTCTTATCTCTTCTTTGACTGAGTGTTCAAGTACTTCACTCATGATGGCAACTCCTTTGGTCTTGTGCATAATGCTTTTCTGATCTATTTTCTCACTTATAGTAATCATTTTTTAATATATATATATATATATATATTCATTTTTATCAGGTTATGAGAAGTGGAATTCCGAACTTTTGTGCAGTGGCATTAGCACTCCACAGTTTGGGGTATGTAGAACCATAATCCTTGTTTTGTCATTTTACTTGGAAATCCAGTTAATTTAGTTGAAAACTTTTCAATGCTTGCTTTCTTCTTCCAAGTAAAATAGTTTGGTGATCATTGGGAGATGCAATCGGTGTGTAAGATGTTTATCAGCATGCATCAGCAAAAATCATTTTTCTAATGGATCTAAAAGCACTTTAAATAAATAAAAGAATCTATAATGAAATTGAAGAGGGAAGAAATTCACAGTATGTGATCATGCGTCCTATAACAAAGTAATGAGAAACATGGACATTTTATGAATTTCAGGGATTAATGGTTGAAATATTAGTAGTTGTAAGCATCAATACAAGCTTGCCTGCAGACCCAGCTCTGTATCGATTGATCAGATATGAGCTAATGGGAGTGAGGTGCAATGCGTAGTAGAAAATAAATTGACCAACTTATCTTCCATTTCCATCTGATTAAACCTCTTCTGTTCATTTTTAAACATTGTCATGTCATTTTTTCTTTATTGCCTATGTGCATCGCATATTGAACAATTTGGGTGCTTAGTTTAAATCGGATGTTGTGCAGATATAAAGCAGTAGGCATCAGGTTGGATTCCGGTGACCTAGCTTATTTGTCCTGTGAAGCTCGTAAGTTCTTTCACAGTGTTGAGACGGAATTTGGTGTGCCTGATTTTGGAAAGACAACTATCACTGCCAGCAATGATCTCAATGAAGAAACTTTAGATGCCCTAAACAAACAGGTAACTATCTCACCAGCAGCTGTTTGAGAAAGATCATAGTACATTGTTGCCTTGAATTCTACATACTTTAATAGCACATTCCAAAGGTTGCGAATTTTCCTAGAGGTAGGTGGAGTGTTGGAAGATCTCTTTTCATGTTTACTGTATCTAGCATATGAACATGTGATGGCTAACAATAGTATTTGTATCTAGCTTTTCTCGTGACAATTATCTATTAACTTTTTTTTATCAGCGCTCTTCGTTAAAATGCTGTCAGTCCATCATTTCCTGTGTTTTCTTATGTGAAAATATTTGTCAGCCAATTGTATGCATCAGAACCAATTTTTTCAGATGTGTGGACAAATCTATACTTGAGAGATCCTAGTGTAAATTTTCTAAGAAGAGCGTAACTTGCACAATCTAACTATATATAGGATTGTATTGTAATTTCTCCAATATCCAGACAGACAGTTGATTCTTGGGCCACCTAGCATGGCTTGCTAGATATTTGAGGAAAGAATAGAAAAACAACAAACGAGATTTATACAGTTGGGTATCTTGTGAATTAAATTGACGGAAGCAGAGGGCAAAAGTCCAGTAACTCAACTGACAGATTGCACTGTGCTTCTAAGCACTTTACCTCCTGTGATGTTTTAATTTCAAAACAGGCTTCTTCTTAGACTAAAGAAAGTGATAGCTGATCAGCTTTAACTTTTTGCACATTTTAATGCAATCAGACCTTTTTTAAAGAGAGAATCTTCAAGCTTGCGAGAGGAAAAATTGATGCTGTGGCAATGATTCGCTACTAAGTGTCTATTTTTAATAGGGTGCGTGTTAAAGGCATTGTTTTCGATTCTCTTGTAAGTATGAAATCACGATATGCTGGTACTGAGCTTTTCTTTCACAGGGTCATGAAGTTGATGCATATGGCATTGGAACCTATTTGGTCACCTGTTATGCTCAAGCTGCTCTTGGTTGTGTATTCAAGCTTGTGGAGATAAATAATCAGCCACGTATCAAACTGTCAGAAGACGTTTCAAAGGTATGGTCAAGATTTTGAGGAATCCACTGTAATTAACTGATATTTAGTGGTTAAACTAATTCCTTTTAGGTTTCAGGTATCAATCCCTTGTAAAAAGAGGAGTTACCGATTATATGGGAAAGAAGGCTACCCGTTGTTGGACATAATGATAGGGGAAAATGAACCACCTCCAAAGGTACTTGATTAAAGTGATGCCCATTAGTCTCTTCTCATCCTGCCCTTCAGAGTATATTCTGATTACTTTAAACGATTTCCGTTTGGTTACATGCGCAAGTGATTGTATTTGGAAAAGAACTTTCAAAAATGGCATTTGGTAAAACAGCCACCATCTAAAATAAAATGTTCTTTTTCTTATAAATCAACATTAAGATGGAGCCCGTAATTGTCAATGTGCTGTATGGGTTTCTTTCTGACTACCAGGTTGGAGAAAGGATTCTCTGCCGTCACCCTTTTAGCGAATCAAAGCGAGCAAATGTGGTTCCGCAGCATGTTGAGGAGCTGCTCAAGTGTTATTGGCCTGGATTATCTGGTGAGAGACTCAAGACGCTTGATGTTCTTGCTCTTTGGTTGTGAAATGGAACGGTTCTGTAGATTTTTTTCCAGCATCATCATCTGACAAATAATGCTTGATTGTTTTGTTATGAGTTTAACGCTATTATCCCAATGCCCATCATATCAAGTACTAATCCATGTTAGAGTAGATTGCCATCTGGTCTCTTTTGCGTCAGCTATTTTTGAAGCGTGCTGTCAATCTTTGTGACTAGGGTTTTGTACACCAAAGAGGGACCGTGTGTAATTTTTCATTTGTTGGTGAAGGTAAACGAAGGGAGGAGTTGCCTTCTCTTAATGAATTGAGGGAGCGGTGCATAAAGCAGCTAGACCAAATGCGCCCAGACCACATGAGGAGACTCAATCCAACGCCCTACAAGGTTTAGCAGATCAACTCTTTTTATCTTCTTTTTTCTCTTTTTACTCTCTTTTCCGAAGCTCATACACATATCCTGATTTCAATGGTCAAACAGGTGAGCGTTAGTGCGAAATTGTATGAATTCATTCATTTCCTGTGGCTCAACGAGGCACCCGTGGGAGAGTTGGAGTGAAGGCAGTTCAATGTCTTCGGGGCAGCTGGTAGTCAGGATCTACAAGTCATTCTGAATAAATTCGCCATTTAATTTGCTGGACAATAAATTGATTTCCGTTGTTTAATAGCATGTTGTGTGCCTTCCTTTTTCTTTTTCTTAATTGGGATGATTCACCTTCAAATTTTTGTACATATATAGACTTCTTTACTTGCAGTCCTAAACGGTGGGCTTTGGTGGATCAGTATCAAGTGGCTCAGCTCAGAGTCCATAAATTTACAGAGGCATAAAATTTGTGATAATGAATGGGTGGTCAATGGTGGGTCGGGTTAGGTTTGGCTGAGTCGGAGACGAGTCTGGTCCAAATTGACCGGTTTAACTTGTATTTATTTACCTGTTTTCATGCAAGAGATTTTGAGTTATGATCCGTACCTAACTCTGATCTACACTTAAACCTGCTTCATCCAAATAGCTTGTACGATAGTCTGTATGGATTAAGTCAAATTTCAGAGGGACAAAAAAAGAAGCCTTGTGTCTGAGTAGGTCTATGGTTTGTCCAATAAAGAAGTTGGCAAATTAAAGATTTAGCACATTAAAAGAAATTCGACCCGAAAGAATCCACACGGAAAAGGGAAAGGGAAAACCATCTGCATATCATCTGAGGGGATAGACTACAGCTGGCAATGAATCCAATGATGCAAATTTGGATTTGCTCCGGTGATGCCTTGGGAAACATTCTACCTCTCTCGCAGAACAAATGTGGAGTGTTGCAACAGCCATTGACGATTCGTGACAAACGCCTTTGCTGATCGAGTTGCTTGGAAATAGCAGGGAGAGAACTGAAATAAGAGGCCAGATCTCCGGCGACTGTTTGAGCTGGAGGTTGACTCAATGTGTCACGCTCGAACTCCATGTCAGTGTGGGGTTGCGAGCATGCTGTCGAATACTCATTCGTGGCTAGGAGTTCTCATCACCATACAACCATCAGTATAAATAACTGAAGACTTATCAGACGACACAGATTTGGTTCAGCAATCTGAAAAAGCAGCAGATGTTATGTTGCTTGCATGATGGCAACTAAGAACTATGCACCCCTATGGATCTCCATCCAGCCTGAATGGCTAAACATTGTGAGGAATAAACAACTTTCGCCTCTGTTTGCAATCCAATGCTGCAACAAATAATCGCATCCTCCCCCTCAACTCGAAATTTTTTAGTCCTTAAGAGCCACAATTCTACATATTGTCTATCAACTCGTGCTCGACATGCCCTTTCCCCGCATTTGCTCAAATCTTCCTCTCAGCTGGAGATGCTAGGTCTGAATGAATGTAAACAACCGAGAGGGGTGACTCATTTGAAACGCAACAAAGCACAATTTTTCAATCTCTTTTCGTGCAAGGGGCAGATTTTAGAACTTTTCCAAACTGCAGACTATGAACCTTCCGTGAAACTATGTGAGCGCAACTGCGAGAGTGATCTCAAACAAGTAAAATGCAATGACAAGAGAGATTGGCCCAATCAACGCTTCCGCGCCGAGCTTGTTCTCCTACAGTCCAGCTTTTGCAAAACTAGTTCCTACGTCGACAGTAAGAATCAACTCTTTTCTTTATGCCAATGCCCCACAACAGTACTAAAGCTGTCACACCTCCCACCGATCCCATGGTGGATTTGGAAATCCCTTTGCCAAGTGCCATAAGCAAAAACACAATTCCTAATATGTGAGGACAAATATCTTCTAAGAACACTTATATTGCTTTCTCTCACACTCACCAAGTGTATGCTAAAGAGTGACTTGTGCATAAAGAAGATTTACAATGAAACGGCAGCACAATCAAAATGACAATAGCATAGCTCTCAGGCCCCAGTGTGTGTCCGCACATTCGAGTAATTTACATCTCCACATATTCATTTCTGAGATTTATAGTTGTCAAATCTCAATATTATAGCTTGAATCTACTCCCGTTGTATCAAACTTAAAGTTCCTTGCGTAATATAGCTGTTAATCTATGAGATCAGCTATCAAAAATATTTATTCTGCCCAGTTACCACCTCGTAACATATCTAATGATCTTTGATTAGCAATCAATCCGATAAATCATGGAATATTTTTGCCAAAATGGTCTGCTATGATATATAATATATCAAGACAGTATTACGCAAGCTGGGTCTTGTATAGTTGAATCTCCAGAAGCTTGATTTATGCATGGAACATCCAAACATGACCTTCTGCAATGATTGTGTAGAGCATATGTCTTCTGCGCTTATGATTTTCAAAGTATATCAAAGTACATTGACATATATATCAAAATCATGCTGTATCTCTGAGTGTTCCTTTCCTTTCAACAATTAACGTGACATTCATAACATGGATATTTACATTTGATAACTCCATATATTTAGAACATTTAAGATGGCTTAAACACGTTGAAGATCTTTAACCTGCGACACCTTTTTTGCATTCACTCATAAAACTCATCAAGCACTTTGACAAGGTCCTATGATCACTAAAACAATCCTAGGGATTCCAATGTTGATTCATAGTAGGACCGACTGCTCAAGTCTCTGCTTCAATTTGACTCAATCCATCCCTTTGCCGAAGCACATCGAGAGCAAGAAGGTTCAAATTCCATTTGACCTTTTCATTGAGCCCAATATCAAATCCTTTGCCCACCAGCAAAGCTTGAATCGTATGGGTTTGTTGAATAGAGACGGTCGTCATTGAAACTTGTGTGACGATTTTAGATATCTTAGGCCCATCTCCACCATTATAGATACCCAATGCAGACTCTTTCCCATTATTTTTAGCAGGCCCCAAAACGAAACCAAGTTTATTTTAAGCTAAAATGGGCTGACAAAGACCCAACCCACCGACTTGTGGTTTCTTTCGAGAAACCCATTTCGCAATAATATTTTGAAAAATAACATGGTAACTTTTGCAAAACGTATTTGTGAGTTCAAAATGCTTTTCTAATTTAGTATTATTTTAAACGAACATTTTTTCCTTGTTTATATACTGATTTTACTAGTTATTTGGATAACTTAATAAAATATCTACTTCAAACATCCTATAATTGAGCCTTTGATCTCACTTTAATTGATACACACCTCTTTTATTTATTTAGTATTCTAAACCACATGCTCTTTGTTTGTGACATTGAACTTCGCACAATCATGATATCAGATATTTCATCACCTATTTTAACTTTAGCCAATTAATGTTTTTAATGAGCTTAAGTCATCATTCATGCACTTCACTAGGCCGAAGAAGCTCTCTCTTTTTAATCGAAATATCTTCTTTTATCTACTCTCATTAGGCCACTTATATCTTTAGAATTGAAACATCTATCCCTATATTTACACATAGTGATTTTAACCCAATGTTATATTACTCTAACAGTGATTATTCGTTCAAGCAAACCAAATATAATTGTGTGTACTATTTTTTTTAATTAAATCTCCTCCGATTCTTACCATATGTGTCCTTTTAAATTAAGGTCGTTATTGACTTCAACCTTGGTCTTCTTAGTCCATCCCCTTTGGCCCTATCATGGGATGGCATCATAAGATTATGCCACTTGCCATTTTCCAACTTACTTTACACCTAGCACATTTTTTTTAACTAAAGTTGTCAATTTTTTTAAACCTTGGTTACTAGTTCTTATCTCTCTTGGCCGTGTAATCTCATCCTCTAATGTAATCAAATTCAAAGAATTTCAACTTGTTCTTTTACAATGAAAAAATCGTCACTTTCCTCTTCTATTTGCACTTTTCAATCTTTGAGGTAAGCGAAGACTCTATGGACTAAATTAGATTGATCTACTTAGTACTCTTGGCTTGGTAAGTTGATGTATGTTTATTTAGTTTTAGTTGAACTTAATAGTAAGGGTGAGCAAGTCTCAATAGTCGTGTGTGGAAATTTTGTGGTGATTTGCCTTATTTTGATGCGTTCTTACATGCCTAAGATGGGTAATATTGATTTATGTGAGCTACAATAGGGTGTGTTAACATGTTGGATGTCAAAAACATGAAATTAATGAAATTGAGCTCGAAATGGTTAATTTTGATCCAACATGCATCTTATATTCATATGCTGCTAGTTATATTATTCACTTGCCATTTGTATTCACCTACTGTTATACTCGCCCGCCGCTTACACTCACCTATCGGTTTTACTCACCTGCTGTGTATACCCACGTCCTGATTATATCCACCTGTTGGTTATACCCACTTGTCAAGTATATTCACATATCGATTATACCTATTTACTCGTTGGTCTATATTAACCAATTGCTTATTCAAATTTTATTATTGTTGCTTGCATGAGAAATGAAAGGAGGCAATCGGGTCATCATCTACTTACGTGATCATCATAAGGGTAAGGTAATTATATTTCGGAAGTGATTTGCATGAAAAAGATGTCATGCACTAGATGTCCATTCTTGAAATGAACGTTGATTCCATTTTTTATGCAAGGAAGATCATATATAATTATGATGTTATCAGAATACAATGTTGCTATGTGATCATATATGAAAAGTATTATGGATATTATGTTTTTGTCACCCGTATATTAGTAGTGATGATGCATGTCTACTGGAATACCCCAAGATTTTTTTAGATGCCTTGGGAAGTGAGACGAGCCATGAGTTGGGATGCCTCGGGAATATTCAAGATGAGATGAAGTAATAAAATCGATGCATGTTTGATGTGTATGTATAAATGCATTCACCTATTATTTGATTGGTGGTGGCCTTACATTATGATACGTTATACCATTTGCTTGCATTTAAAAAAAGTAATCTTTAAGTAAAATGATTTTCACTTGTACATCATGATAAGAAAGATAGTGGATTTACTCATGCACTCATTATACATAGTCAATTTATAATGCCTCGAACTCACAATTGTTTGTTGGTTTTAGGTTGGGCGATAAAATAATCTCTTGCCTTAGACTTATAGATTTCGTTTACTGGTTTTTAGCTCACCCCTTCATTTTTCAGACATGTAAAATATATCTCTTGTCATCATGCTTTTTGGAGATCCTATGCATTTTGATTGTGAATATGAAAGACCAACATGCCTAGATCCACGGTAATATACACTAAGTGTAGTTTCACTGAATGGGTTGACATGAAGTTTTTAGAGTGATTTTCTCATCGATTTATCACTTGGTATATCAACATCAATGGTGAGTTGGTTGGAGCATTGAAACGTTTTGATGGTGATAATGACACAATCAATGAGCGAAGTTATCCATCCATAGCAATCAACTTGGCCTTTGTACATATAGGTGTTGTATTGGGCATTAGAGTGGTGTGTTGGTTATAGGTGATTTTGACTCTTCCCATGACTTTTTAATGTACTATATTTGTTCAATACTATACCAAGTCAATGACTAGTGATGTGAATGTAAAAAAGTATAAGAATATTAATTAAACTCATGTACTCATGTAATTCTTTGTATGGAATGTTCTGAATATTTTGTTGTGATTTCACATGTTAATAATAATTAATAAGTATAGTAGAAACTGACACGTGTCACTCGTGACATCATAGGGTGTCATGATTCATGCCCTGTCAGGTTGTAATTTTAGCCCTAACGGATGAAACTCAATGATTTTCTTTTGAAAATGGTAGCAAAATTTAAGCCTTAATAATAAGAAAGTTATGAAAAGACTAAAATACCTCTGTGCTACATGGATGTGTGCTTAACCAAAGAGACATGGACATCGCACCTTAGACAAGCTTGAACCAAGCACTCACAAAGACTAGTGACGCTTCGGCCACTTATTAAGCATATTTTATAATAAATTAATTTTTAATGCAGTGATTATATTACATTTGAAACTATATTTTTATCTTTATTGGAAAATTGCACCAACATCCCTAAATGCTTGGAGAGATAGGGCCATCATGGGGCAATTTTCCAATCAAGTTCTTTTATATATATATATATCTGAAGTGGAAATGATTGTTTTACGAAGATCCGTGAGTTGCAAATTGCTGACCTCAACCCCCAATCGAACCTGTGATTGGTAATCTTGGTATGAACGCAACCTATTGACAAACCTGTGTCAACTAATCCACGCTATAACGCCATGGCTAAAAGAATTCGCGATCTTGTTCGATAAGTTGAATTCGATCACCACAAGGAAACCTTGATAAGATCTAGTTCTCAAAATAACTCAAAGAAGAAAACATTTCTATGTAAAATTATGTCTGTCTCTAAAAAAACTATAAGCAACCTTATATACGGTGCTAACCTTAATCCTAATCCTACTAAGATTAGAATTACAAAATAATAAAAATAAATAAAAATTCATAATCCTAATCCTACTAGGATTAGAACTAAAAAAAAATAAAAATTCGTAATCATAATCCTACTAGGATTAGAATTACAAAAATAACCCTAATTAACATAAATTCGTCCAAAAATGAAAAATTGCCTAAAAGTCCATCTAAACGACTTTAAGTCGCTAAAAAATGTCGTCACTCACTACTAAAGTAGTGAGTATTGAACAGCGGCCTGTTTCCAAGCATTCAACCAAATTTTGCTAATTCGAAGTTCGTCAACTCAAAACTCATTCAAAATTTGCTAGATCAAAAGCAATCATGTTGCGCCAAAGAGTTTCAGAATCTTCAAATCATAAATCCAAATTGTCTCCATTCCAAATATCTTAAATTATAATACTGACAGCTTGCTTGAATTCCTTCGCTCTCACTCGAGTAATCGGGCCTGTCGGATAGAACAACAGGTCCCTAACATCTCCTCCTCGATACGGTTCGATGTCCTCATCATCTTCCAATGACTACTTAATCAATTTTGCTGAGGTGGTATGCCAGAAATTTGATGTTGCTTTTATGAAAGTTTGGGCATAAGTGGCATCGATGTTCACCATGTCAAAAAAGTGAAATTTTAGAAAATTAAAAAAAAACACATAAATTAAAAAGATATGGAGTAAACAAAAAAGGCAAAAATATTACAGCCAACATTAGATATTATAAATATCTACTTGACCTAACTTGAAACACTACAAGAATGTAAATGAAAAATTCGGGTCGGGTCCGATTGTCTTATGTGTATGTTATTTGATGGAGTTTTTAAATGAACACGTATACCTTTTAGTGTGATCCTAAACACAATCGGATCCGATCCGAAAGAATTATAGTGCCTAAAAAATTTAGTGATTACCCGATCCAAAAAGTACCTGAAATTTCAGGTTGTGTCGGGTTTCGATTTTGTACATTATTTGGTTTTGACACTTCTACATGAAACAAAAAGGTTTTAGCTATGACTTTTTTCATTTAAGTAACATAACATCTATAAAGTGTTCACTTGAGTATCATAACTTTTAATTTATTAATTAAGTGTCAACTTTCTTTAAAATATTCATCTAAGTGCTAGAAATCCTATGTGGCATAACGCTTATTGTTGACGTTTTTTAAAAATTATTACACTCAAGTAATCAATTAAAAAGTTACATAACATTAAAGTAATCATACATACATACATACATACATATATACATACATACATACATACATACATACATATATATATGATACTCATGTGAGTACCATAGACAAGTTATAACGATCATGAGACCTGCGGTGTCTTTTTCCTTGATACGAAGGTGGCGCATATCTTTTTCAACATGGTTGTGACTTGTGAGATGATGACTACGGTTATATTTATTTCACAAAAACAAAATTCTGGCAAAAAAATTCCTCGTTTTTTTATGTTTGGATTGCTTAAAAAATTGAGTCAACCAAAAATATTTTTCTAGTCAATAGAAAATCTATACTTAATTCAAGAAAATGATTTCCTCTTCAAAAAATTAGAAATTATTTTTGAAAATATTACTAGATATTAGTGTTTGGATTAAAAATTCTACGCTTGAGCATGAAAATCCTAATGCTCATTCCCAGACCTCCAGCATCCAGAACTAGGTCCCCAACACCTATACCCAAGTCCATTAAGGTTGGGCACGGGACGTTGGTACCCATGCTCAAGTCCTCGACACTAAAGTTGTCAAACAAGTGAGTCAAATCTGGTCGGATTGAAAATGATTTAGTCAAAATTAAGTCATTTTATATGTTTTAATCAATATCCATGCAATACAAATATGGTGATTCTTACTTGAACCAATTCATATCCGATCGAGCCCATATTACTAAAATGCTTTCATATCTAATTTAATCCAACAAAACTCATATCTAAAGTGAGGCGAGAGCACAAAATGAGCAAAAGCGAAATTGTGAGTTTAGTCTACATAAATTGTGAATCCTTCTAACACTCGTATTATTTTGAGTTATACAATTCTAATTCTATACGTGACTCATTTATTAAATATTATATGGGGTTATACAATCTATTTTTATATATGACTCATTTACTGGATATATTAACCATCATAACAACTCAACATATCAAATATAGGTTAAAAAAATGGGTTTAACCCATTTTGACAAGTTTGCATTGTGTCGGTGCCTAAGTCCAGCATGGTCGAGCTTGAAATCTTCGTGCCAATGCTCGAGTCTCCATTGCTCAAGCCCTGGTCCATCTAGTTAGGGCCAGAGGCCTCAGTGCCTATGCCTAAAGTCTTAGCACCCAAGCTCAAGTCAATAAAGGTCAACCACAAGACTTCCATACCTATACTTAAATCCCTTGTGTTGAGGCCCAAGTTCACAAAGGCAATGCTTGAGTCCAAGTGATCACATTTAAATCCCTTGCGCTTGAGCTCGAGTCCATCAAGGTTAAGGCCTAGGACGCTGGTGCCCATGACTGGGTCCATCGAGACCAGCCCTCAAATCCCAGTGCTTGTGCTGGGTCCTTAGTACCCACACTCGAGTCTATTGAGATCAAGCTCGAGACCTTGATGGCTAGGCTAGGTGTTATGCCCCGAACCTCGAGCGCACGCACATCCCACAACGGTCGAATGAAATGCGACGTTCCTAGGTAGCGTCACCGACCCAAACCTCTATGCACATGTGGAAGCGTAATAAACAATTCCCAGACAACAACAAACTTGGGATAAGAAAGCAGGACAATCAAATTTCACAAAAATGCATTTTATAAAACAATCTTGGGTTCATATACAAAAGACTAAACAAAAAAAAAGAAAGGTTTATTTACTCCGAGATCCACAGCCACTAGCTCCATGTCCACCACAAAGGCGTGCTCCAAAAAATGTCGCCTATGGGACTCCATGACGTACGTGTCGTACCTTCATCTAGGTACCTGAAAAACAGTTCACCCAGTCAACTCTTCAAGCCCCGATTAGGAAGAAATCCACCCAAGGATAATATATTCACACAAACAAATCGAGGTCTAGACACTGTCAGACTATTAAGATCTGAGACGATATAAGATCTGAACGATCTAACATTTGGGCTATCTAACATCTGGACGATGTAACGTCTGAACGATCCAACATCTGGACAATCTGCCTTTATGATTCATATACATAAATATACAGTAAACATCTTTAACCCTTGGTATACTTCTCATCAGTCATCATCAACATATCAACAGCTCAATCCACACTCAATAAACAAACTCATGGCTGTAGCCATGTCTCACACAAAATCATCTCATCGTATCCAAACACAATGGTACAAGGATCTAGAGGTGGCCCCCACGAAAGTTTACGTTATCGTATGGCACTTAGGCCTTGACCCGAACATAATGGTATAAGGATCTAGAGGTGGTTCCCATGTGGCACTTAGGCCTTTACCGAAACACGATGGTACAAAGATCTAGAGGTGGGCCCCATGTGGCACTTAGGCCTTTATCAGAACATAACGGTATAAGAATCTAGAGATGGCCCTCACGAATGTTTACATTATCGTGTGTCACTTAGGCCTTTACCGGAACACAATGGTATAAGGATCTAGAGGTGGTCCCCACGAATGTTTATGTTATCGTGTGGTACTTAGGCCTTGACCATGCCAAGTAATAGTACAAGGATCGAGAGGTGGCCCCCACGAAAGTTTACGTTATTGTGTGGCACTTAGGCCCGTACTTGCTTATCGCACATTCAGCTTGCACCACACCAGTCATCACACAATCACACTCCATCCAGCCACTGTTAAGGAGTTCAATCATCCGGCCTTGCTGCACACGTCCCATACCGTGCCAACTCAGTTAAATGTAAAACCACCCTAATTGGCAAGACCAAGTTACTTGCATGTCTCCACATCTAAATCCAGAAATATAATCAAACGAGTTTGTAAATGAATATGTCATAAAGGACACATAAACAAACATTTTTCATGAAGACACATTGCTCCAAATCCTTCTGTATTAAGAGCAGTAAATCGCTCAAACTGTTACAAAAACTGATGCAGTTTTCAGAAATCGTTTTCTCCAGAATCAGTTTGATTCGAAATCCAAAACTCACCCGATTGATGTAAAATTTGACTATGTTATAGTACAAGATGTGATAAGCAACTTTTATGAATGAACTCTTTTGAAATTTGAACTCCAAGAGTTGACAAAAATCCATAGATTATCAAAAGGTCACAGGTTCCAACAAAACAAATATTCTGTTTTGTTACAAACGAAATTAACATAAATTCCTTTTAAATTCATAAAATATCGGGTAAAATATATGTCATAGCTAAAGATGTATAAAACACTTTTCATAAAGGAACCAACCTCACAATCTCATCACCTCTCGTTTTACAAAATCAGCAAACAGCAACAGTTCAGTAAACATATACTAGAGAAATCCTTTGTTCCGAATTAAACTACTATTACTTGTCCTGATCCAACCTAACACTCAACTTATCAAGCTAATCAACACTCATCTAACCCTTGAGTATAATCGCAACCTAAGAAGGCTTTGGATAGTTGACTCACCTGGTCAGCAAACCAACAAGTCCACGGCAACGACAGCACGAAGATGGCTACAACTCAAGCTTACTTCAACTTTGAAAGAGGCTCAAATGATGCCGAAAAAGCCTTGTGTGTTGCTTCCTTAATTGCTGGCTTGAGAGCTACGTATCTTAGCTGGATGATAGAAGGTGATAAGAAGTGAAAATATCTAGAATAGCTGAAGTGGAACCAGCTGTATATGGGGGACAAACAGCCTTGAAAAGTCAAACCAAAATATCTAAACGCTTGAGTACTTGCCTCAAAAGTCTTCAACCTTATCCAATAGCAATTTTCCCCTCTCAAACTTCTCCAACAAGCTAAGTATGAATGCTGTAATGCAGCAGCCCCTCATACCTACGAATTTGCACCCATTAACCTCAAGTCACATTCAACTCCTCATTGATTCAACTTATATCTATTTTGCAAAATATTATCTTTGAGAGCTGTTGAAATTTAGGATGTCACACTAGGTCCTGGCAACCAACAGTCCCAGCTTCAATCTTGATGGACTCGAGCTCAAGCAACAAGGACCTGAGCTAGTCATTGGGGATCTAAGCATGAGCATTGGCATCCTCAAGCTAACCTCAATGGACTAGGGCTCGCGTGTTAGGAACTTGAGCCCGAGCCCGAGCCTGAGCGCCAAGGACGTAGGGTCTCACATGTGGCCTTTTGTGCACTCAAGCTTGGGTACCAAGGATCAAAGCATGAGCACAAGAATCTCAAATCCAACCTTTGCAAACTTCAGCAAGGCCCCAAGAAATCATGCACAAGCATCGAGTTCTCGGTTTCGACTTCTATGAATGCGGCATTGGTGCTTGTGCTCTTGCTCAGGACCCAAGTGCCCTTGCCCAAGTCATGGTCCATCGACTCTAGATCTGGGATCTCGGTGTCTTTGCTTGGATCTCCAACTGTTTGTACGCAAGTCGGTAATGCCCCGAATAGTATACATGTATGTAGGAAAATCAAATGAGATTTTCCACTAAGCTCATTTTTTGGTTCTTTTTCAAATTTTAGTCAAATACGGAAATGTATTGTCATTTTTCAAGATGATACTTTGTTTGATATATATTTAAAGTATGTGACGTTCTTCGAGAAATGATGGAGTCTTAGTAAGCGACCTATTTCCAATTAGAACATTATGATCCTTACGGCCGATTGGCAGAAATTTGGACCCGACCTTGAGAGAGCACTTTCTCTAATATCTCTATTACGTTTAGATGCATCGAAACGAAGCCACTCCCGTGGATGGAGGAGCCCTACAGGGCTCAAGTGCCTTGCGATCGGGAACACTTAGCATCATCTGCTCGGGCTATTGGACAGTCCTGTCATGGGCGCAAAACGTGATGTTTTCCTTGGGTTAGAGCGAGAGACAAGTCCAAATCCGTCCTTGCTGCCGGAGAACGAGGATAGATCATGTTGATGTCAGAGCGAAAACTGGCCAGGCCGCTGAGGGTAATCCAACAGATCTTACTAGTGTGTAAGGTAATTGAATGGTTGGTTCCCAAGCGATTGTAGGTGGGCAATGTGGACAATGTGAAGAGAACGTTTCAGGAGGCGCCTGGGACAGATTCTGTTTCTTTTGCTTTACTTTCTTAGATGTTGAAATCCGGTTGTGGTGAAATGAATTCAAGTTCTAAGTTCGCTCTCACTAGGGAGGAAAAAAAGTGGAGATTTTAATTATAAATCTTTTGAAAGTTCATGAAATCATAAGATATTAACTAAGATGAAACTGATGATGATTCTCGCCTCTCAGATACAGTCGAGGGGACCCAAGGATGGGGTAGCTGGGTATGCTAACCCAACATAAGTTAGCCGGGCGTCTTTAAGGTATTTGAGAATCAATTTCTCTCAAATCATTCAGCATATTATCCAACAAAGATGGAACGATGTCTTATTTAGAATGAAGAAGGCCGAATACAATGTCATCAATTTGCCCTTTGTAGAATTTATTCTTAGATACAATGTGGAAAAGATCAAGGGCGATCATATCTCTCATCCTCTCTGTTTAAAAATTAAATAATGTGGTAAATGCACGAGATGGAAGCAGTGGAAAAAGCTTTTCATATTAAGGAAACGAAAGTAGTGACGGAGAAAAACCCAAAGAGCCACCACAGTCGATCCAGCCTTGCATCGGAATGAGCAGCATTGGAGTCTGGGGAGGATCCTCCGGTGCTTGTGCTTGTTGACGCAGCCGGTGGAGGAGGCGCTAGTTGAGGGACATCACATGTTCCGAAGGTTGAATTTGCCTGCTCATGTGAGACACACGACATTTCATGATGCAAATAATTACCCTTGTTATTCATGACTTAAATACAGCCATATCCCCTTGTAATTCATTAACCACAAAGAAGTTTTTGAAGGAAGAGAAAATAATTACCTTGCAATATGAAATGCTATCACACCCACAAGTCAAATGGCCATTTGCTTCATCTACAGCTTCTGGAGCTCCACCTCCATCACTTCTCTACAAAAAAACCATGGCAGCCACAATCAGCAATAGACAGTCAACTACTCTCCTGTTACAGTACCCTTCTACGGAAGAAGCTACTCCTTGACTAAAATTCTCACAGAAAGGAAAGAGAAAGAGAGATCCTGGCAAAACCTGATAAAAGTCGACGGCGATGAAGTTTGGCCACCTTTTACCGGCTGCTGCATAACAAGTATTCATCATGCTAATCAGGGAAGCTGAATTTTCCAAACAGGCTGCTGATATGTTTGGATTATCAGGGAAATAGTTCTCCAGAACCAGAGATATCGATGTGGTGTTCATTGGTGAAGATTCAGCACGATTTGGGCAAGAACCAGCCACCATTCCCCCATCTCCATCTGAAAGTCAGTGTAACATAGAAGACATCAACATCTGAACAAAATCACATCATCCGCATTGAACTAGTTATAGACCTCCCTTACGTTAAAAAACCCAAATTGTAATACTCATTAAAAAAGTCAGAGCAAATTCAAAAAGTAAATCAGCTAATTGGATCGAAATGAAATACGAAAGGAAGTCTCACACTGATTTTCCACAACATATGTCCACTCATAGGCAATTCCTTCTGTAGCTTCTTTTGACGACTTAGAAGTGAAAACGACTAAGCGCTGATTCTTCTGGACCATGTCATCCACTGTAGGCCAATCTCCGCCAGCTTTGGGCATCCTAGATACGGGGAACCAGTACTTGCTGAGACCAGATTCATTAAAGACCTTTGTCAATCCTTGAGTGGAAGTCACATAATCCTCAATAAAAATGGTGACTATCTCAGTTGGATTTGCTTCCAGGAACGTCTGTATCTCTTTAAGAACATTGATGGCCGGTTGCTGAAACATTGACAAGTTGAATTCGTCAGTTATCAGAGAATGTCTTTCTTATACTTCTTGACAGAACTTATATGCTGTGAACACTTACAAAGGCGGTGTAATTATAGCACTTCCCCCCAAAAGAGTGGCATAACCATATGTCATTCTCGAAGTCGTACATGTCAAGCATAAGCCCTCGAACTCCATTCTATACACGCAATCAATCAGATTGTCAGAACAAATAAGAGTGAATTTTGACCAGAAAAAGAGGGAACAAGAGATTGATTTTTCCAAAAAGAAAAGAAATTAGATATAGAATTGAAAAGTCGATCATAACTAGAAAAGAAAACTTAGAAAGATTTACATGATTTTCTCAAATAAATTGAAAATTCTCTCTGTGCTATCTGTTATTCAACCTATGGATTGCATGCCTCGACTTCTTAACTTCATTCTCTTAAAACTCTCAGACTACCATCATCAACTGATTTCCTCACGAAGTTGTTCCATATTACTCCAAGCAAAGAAATATCCCAATGGCGAGAGCTCTCTTTTCCTTTTACTGTAGGACAGTCACAACTTTCTGCTTGCTTTGGACATCCCGCAATGCAAAACATAGCTACATGAAGCGTATCATAAAACAGAATAATTGTTTCTCTTGTTGCACCCCTCTCTCAGATGGGAGGTTAAAACAACATCAGCAATTCTGGCTGCATAAATGAAAAATCATTATGCATTAACCAAAATGGCAGGGAGCAAAAACTAGAAAAACCCATGGGAGTAAGTCCAGACAAACATAGAGCCAGGAAAGCAAGATAAGTGATCTTGACAAAGCATGGGAGCTGTCTTTTCGTTTTAATCTTGCCTGCAAATCGAAGATATCGTCTTGTGACGTCCTTAGGCAGCCATCTTTCCATTATTTTGTTTGAGTGATAGTTGAAAACTTTCTAGGCATAAAATGATATAAAGGATTAATATTTGCAAAGGGCCTATTTCGTGCTCAGGTTTTGCTGTACAACCTCTCTCTCAAGCTGTGTGGTTCTGCATCTGCAGCATTACAATGCCATCTGTGGCATATCCTATTTACTCCGTGAATGCTAATCACAAAAGGAGTCTGTAATCCGCATGATACAAAAATGTACAAAGTAGGTTTAGCATTCTGATTCACGTGAAGGTTGAAACCCCGGCGAAAAGATAGAGCATTCAGAACCTATAATTGCAAATGTCAAATGCACCCAATAAAAGACTTCTCCAGTAGACATGCATGGCTGGATCTCTCATTCTCGCTCAGCTCAAGAAGACCAAGAAGTCACAACCGTTGCATACGTCAAGTTCAAATAAAATAAGCCCACAATGGCGACAAGCCCAGCGTGTTAGTCAGGGTCGTGGTCACCCAGAAGCAACATTTGAAAGGTTCATATCAAACCAAGTACTTTGCGATTTTGCTTTCTTCATGTTTCTCGGAAGGTCAAAGTTAAGGTGCTACACGTAACAATCTGAACATATTTCTAGTAGCCTAGAAAGATTCAAACTAAGAAACCTTAAATAAGACCGTAAGTTTATAGGAAAGAATTACTGGCAAAAATAAAGGGAAAGTAATTACATTGAGTTGATTGGTGACGGAGTCTTCTTGATTGGTGGGTGAGAGGAGAGCTGAGCCGGTGTCCGACTTGGCACCAGAAAGAGCGTACGAATTGTGGGTCGTCAACCACGAATAATTGTTGAACGGCAAGCCATTCACCTGTTAAACCCAAATCTATCAACCACAAAAAAAAAAAGGAAAAACAGAATTCGATGTTCCAATAATTGCAAGTTCATCGTCATTCGAAACAAAAGCAAAATCCAAGAAACTCCCAAGAGCGTCGTTGAATTACTTTGGAGGTGGGGCTCAGGGGTTGAATCCGGGTGCATCTGGGTCGGGTGTTGCCGTTCGCGGGGCAAGTCTCGCACTTCAGGCCGGCGTCGCAGACGCTTCCCGACGAACACGTCTCCCCAATCTGCGATTCAACAAACAGACATTCAAACCCAGCGCGATTTCATCCCCTGACGTTAATAGTGCCTTCAAATCAGGCGTTTGAGGAAGCACCTTGAGGGTCAAACCGCGAGCGAAGAGGCCGAACAGAAACAGAGCACCAAGAACGCACGAACTTGCCCTCTGAAACGGGAAAACACGAAGCAAACAGAAGTGAATTTGTTGTGGGGTTTAGAGAATCGTTGGAAAAGAAAATACCAAGAAAAAAAAAGAATGTCGGGGATGGAGAAAGACGGCTCCTTACCTTCATCTCGCGATTACCCTGTTTAGAGTTTGAGAGAGAGAGAGAGACAGAGACAGAAAGAGAGGTGGAGGTGGCCGTTGAGAAGAGAATTGAGGTGGTTCACGCGTACTAAATTGGGAGTGGTTGGAACAGAAGATGCTAATGGACGCCAAAATATGGCGGGTTTAAAACCTTTTTGAGTTTGACCTTTCATCTCTCTCTTTCTCTCTCTCTCTCCCCCCAACTTCTTACGTCTCCATTGCCGTTCTCACTTTGCTTTCACTTTCAGGCCCGACGCAGGAAGAGAGAGAGAGAGAGAGAGGCGTTTCGTTTTCACTAGCCGTTGTGTGGCTTCCGCTGCTGCTCTTTCTTTCTTTGTTTCCTCCATATGGAGGGATGCCCCTAGGGTCAAATGATAAAGGACGTTCTGTCCAAGAAATATAATATAAGGTAGTCATTTAACAAATCGTATGACATATAAACCTTCTTGCTCTTTTTCAAATTACATTACTATAACACAAAATTGCCACCCTATTGGAAAAAAAAAAAAGATTGGAGAAAATCGGGGGAAAAAAGAGAAGGGACAAATGAAACTGTGGCGTGATGCTCGTCTTAGTAATTTCATACTTCTCTTCAATAGATTGAAGAACCCTTTTCTTTCTATTTTTTTTCCCTTGTGAATTTCTCTATACTATTGATGTTCTGACCTGAATCCTTCGTGATTTTACTATTGCCAATCCGAATTGTTGTGGGTCGTTCTTAGATTGATAAACATGAAGGTATACTTTTAGTACTTATACTTTTAGTGCTCGAAGTTGAATTTTCGTTTTAGCTAATTAAATCTTTGAATTTGTTCATGTTAGGGACGGAGGGACCCCACATCTCGAGGGATAAATAATCCTCTTAAATTACGAAAAGCAAATCGACTTTATGCTCTAGAAACGGGATATGTTATTCATAACATTACAAAAACTAATCGAGTCGAGATCTATTTCAAAATAGTGTTATAGATAAGACATAATAAGTGTCATGACTTTAAACATGACACTCGCTTATATGTTGTAACTTTTCACACAAAGTTCGTTTGAGTGCGATAGTCATAACTTCTAACATTTACCACAAATGTTGTGCCATGCCAGGTTTTTGGCACTAATGACAATCTTTTTTTTTTTATATAAGTTATGGTATTCCAATGATCGATAAAAAAAATTATAACACTCAAACGAATGCGTACAAAAATTATGGCGCTCAAGTGAGCTTCATCACTGCGTCCTTTTTTATCAAAAAAATATATCGATATATCCGATTCGATACATTGGAAGGAAGTCAATATCAGGATAGTTTGAAGAAGCAAATTATAAACTTCACGGAAGATAGTGTGCAATGGACGACTTCTTCAAAGTTTAAAAACTCTCTAGAAGGTTATGATTTGATTCAGCACATAACTATTAAATAACTTTTGGAAAATTAATCTCTCTCTCTCTCTCTCTCTCTCTCTCATGTATATCAATAGAAGAAGGTTCTACGGCTGACAGATTCACAATGACGTGCAAATCAGATTGACTTCGCAATGTCGTGACATTCATTCAATGGAAATTAACAGCATAAGACTAACAAATAATTGTATGATTAATATAAGAGTGAACCGCGTGGAAGCTCCCTCTTTCTCGATGACTTTTTCAGTTAGCTTGATTTTTCCTAATATGCTTGAATTTATAATTTATTATAATATTGGCTGATTAAATTTTTATTCTTTATTAGGCATCAGGTGGGGGTGTTAATGACCATTAAAGTAATGAAAAAATGGGAGTTGTTGAACTAATCAGAATAGCTGTGTAAAGAGTTGTTCAAGACATGCACATGTAGCCACATGTAAAGTCGATTGAAATGTTTACCTTATATGCCTTACTCATAATAATAAAAAAAGAAAGATACGTGCACTGAATTCCTAAAATTTATCATAAAAGTATAATTAATTTTGTAAATTAAAAAAAAATCCAATTCAATTCTAAAACTTATCAAATTTGTAAAATCAATTACTTCTGATAACTCCATAAAACTCAACTAACAGAAGTATAGAGATGGTTTTTTTTATTATTCGCTCCCTCTTACATGGTAAAGCATGAAATATAAATTAAAATGACGTCATTTTGGTCCAAATATAATTTTTAATATAAACTTTATTTAAATTGTATTAAATATAAGCAAACTTGAAAAATAAAATATAAAAAACACACAAAGAAGGAAAACTCAAGGCAACCCTCGTCCCCCGTGGCCCCACCATCACCAACAAGGGGCCTGCAATATAACTTATTGCAGTGGGGCCTACTTATCGCTTCTTCTTCTTTAATTTTTCTTATTCTTTGATATAACTTTATGTATAAAAAAAAAGATTTTGACCAAAACAATTTCATTTTGGCCAAGTCAGCACGCGTACAATAGAGAAAATAATTTTAATATCAATTAAATTAGATGAAACTAAAGGAAGAACTTGATTACATCAATTTAATAAGTTTAAAGATTTAATTTCACTTTTTAAAAATTTTATGACTCAATTACACTTTCATGATATATTTTAGAATTTTTAGTGTACTTATCTAATAAAAATACGATCAACTATACATAGAAAGTTGGAAAAGCTGTACATCATGAAATTTTGGTCCCTTGTGAAACCTCCAATATAGTTTTGTAATTCTCAAGTTATCACATAACATGAGAAATCATCAAGAAATTGCGTATCATGAAAACATATATCTACAAATGGATTTACATTAAAAGGCTAAGCCTTGACATGTTGTCATACACCGATAGTTGATCCCAAGTGTAAAAAATTATCCAATCAATCGGGTAATATGATAAATCAAATCTAGATCGTCAAATCTAGTAAGGCATACCAGATATCCATGAGAAACATCCTGTGTATATTGTTATATATTCCCCTAGCAAGGGAGTTGACCTGATGTATAGAGGTAGGAGATCATGCTGATCTCTCCCCTTTGATTTTCATATGTTCAAATCCTTTTAATGATCGACCCTGAGGCAACAAAAACTAGTTTTCTTATCGCCCCAGATTCGTCACCTTCGGGTCCTTTTCTTATAGTGCGGAATTCTTGTCTTCTGATGGTGTGAAGCCCAAGCCCAGATTTGGGATTGAGATCTCCAATTTAAATATACTTTGCCCGCGAGCATCGCGTAATCTTTCTATGTAAGCCGGCTCTTTGTATGACCAATATTGTCAGAGTCCGCTCATAATTTACTGAATTCCTAAAATTATAGCCCACAAGAAGAATTTGAATTATTCAGTACTGGGAGAAAACAACAGAAGCTCAATTTTTTTTTTTATAGCAAAATCACTCGGGTAATCCCAAATTTGAGTCCATTAACATATCCAATTGGACCCACCATCACTTAAAAACTTAAGCCATAAATTATTAGCCAAGTATGATTAATTACTTCAAATCGCATCAATTCTTCGATATTGGACTTCTTTAACACAATTCACGCGCGCATTTCAACAATTTGCCCCTCATGTGTGACCTCAGTATTATGTTTGCATTAGGATATCTCAAAATTGAATTTTTGTCAATACCCAACTTCATTCATGATTTCTTCCTCTACATCAAATGATGTAGACTAACATTAAGCCCACGTTGTTACACCACAATGTCTTTTGTCGGAAAACCATGTTTCCCCCTCATGTGTGAGCTCATGTTAAGTCTACTCTCCTTTACCCCAATTATCCTTCTACATCAAATATTTTAAAATTGAATCTTCATCTAAACCCAACTTTACTAATAGCTTTTTTACACCAAATCATAAAAGTTAATCATCAAGCCCATGTTGCTACAACACAACATTCATTGCTTGAAAACAACGGCGATCACCAGATTTATCTCTTGAAATATTTAACAAATACTGAAACAAATGTGTGACCCATAATATTTGATGGGATCACAAATATATCCAGTTAGACACATTTTCATTTAAAAACTTAGGCCACTGAGTGATGAACTATTGCAATATATTAACTACTCCTCATAGTATCAATTCTTTGATGTAGAACTTCTCTAACACAACTTGTAGTTGCATCTCAACAATTGACCCAAAAAATTTAATTTGAAATTAGAGATATAAATGAAATTACAAAGGATTCTTTTCTTTTCAATTCATCAATTCACATGGATGAATTTAGTTTTATTGAAAAGAATACTTTCTTTTCCAAATAAGGACGTAAGTTTCTATTTTTCAAGAAAAAGTGAGAGTTTGGAGGAAAATCTTTTGAAAATAAGTACTAAAATCGACCTATGAGGATAAAAATACACTTTAAATAAATGAATAATTTTTTTTTTAAAATATCAATATATTCTAGATATCACATCTATTCAATAATATTAAGAGAATAAAAAAGTAATCGCATCTATAATTCCGCATAGAATTGACTCTATTAGACATGACATGAGATGTGATATATTTACAAAAGAATCTACTCATTTATCCAAAGAATAAAATGAAAAGAAATATATGTCACTTCCAATATAATATACCATCAAGAGTATAATTACTTTGACTCTCCATCCTATATAACGTATAAAAAATTAGAGTTGATAATAGTTAAATAATAACAATCACAGAAAAAAGACTGACAATTAAGTCTAGTTAAATAGAACAAGTTATTCAGAAATGAAATTTTGTAGAATGCGGCGTAGGAGATGTTTAGGAAGTGTCAAGTCTATATAAATATATAGACACACACAAAAATAACATTCAATTATTTCCCCAATTATGTTTATTACTATTGAATGATATTTATTTTATAATTTTATCATTATTGCCAATATTATAACTCTGAAATACTATTTTTCATATAAGTGGAATATGCAAATGCAGCGAATCAGTTTTAAAAAAAAATCCAAAAATAATTATGTATAAAACCATGCAAAGCATATACAAATATACCAGTAGAGGTAATAATTAATGCATGTGATTGAGACTCGTTTATTTCAGGAAAATTACGCATTTCAAAAATAATTTCCTAAAAATAATTACTTGTATCGCTGATAAAATAAATAAATAAACCATTTTGATAAAATTATTATTGATAATGAAAACATTTTTAATTGGTCGATTATTTCGGTCGATATAACCAACCACAAAACAAACCGAGCCTAAAAGACTTATTTAATTTCAAGAATCACATTATATATACTTAATTATTCTTTAAAAACATGTTAGCGCGACAAGAAATCCTTGACCCACTGCCCCAAAATCTATGTCAATATCCATCCCTATGCCAGAGCTTTGGTTCATGAATGTCCAACCCAAAGCGCAGGATGCGGAAAACTTCATCTCAGGAACGGGTAAAAAGATAAGATGTTTGAAAGTACTAAGAGGTTCAAGGAGGAGTTTGTTGCTAAGTTTTCCTTTTTCCAGTACATGAATCTGTTAGATCGAGCTTTTCTCGGAGACAGCTATACAGATGCCGGGTCCGATCATCATCGTGAAATAGTTAGAAAGGAAAGGGCAAGTGGGGGTGCTGGGTGATGATCTAAGCTGGGTAAACACGATTAATCAATGGAGAGGATCTCAATCCGTTGGATGTAAGGGATGTTCATGAAATTGTTCGTTCAAAAGGGGCGCATCTGTCTTGTAGGATCTTGCTGATCGAATCTTATTCTTAACTGATGGCTTTCATTCATTGCCCAGAAGACCAGTAGTCCTTGGAGTCAGGAGCCAGAGCAAGCAAGCGTGCGACATAATCTGACTGAAAGGATCTTCTTGCCTCCACTAACTCTTTGATTTGGAGCAGGTTCAAAATCCAGGAAAAGCGAAAACTGAATGTTAGTATGCACGTGTCAGAAGAACTCGGGTCTTCTGCTTTCATGAAAAAGTTTCACCATGGACCACCGCAAAGCTTTACAAAGGAGGACTAATGATGAAAAGTTCCCCAGCTTCATATATCAAAAGAGAGCATAGCAATGGAAAAGGATTTTCCCAATGAGGTGTTTCCCACTTAACCAGCATGCCTTTAAACGAAAAAAAAACCCAAAAGTAACAGAAAAGGCTTTAGGTAGATACACAGAGAAAGCAATAAACTTTTCATTCAATTCATGTTGGAATGAAACTGAGAGACTTTGAAAGAAGAGAGCAAATTGAACATATCAGAGAAGGAATCAAGGCCATGTCCAAGGTAGCTTCCACACTCTGCTTTGTGATCTTGCAGTTTTTGCCTTCATGTTGGTCGCAATCCAAGTCCGAAACATACATCGTTCACATGGACACTCGGTCCATGCCAAAAGTATTCTCTGACCAGCACAGTTGGTACCTGGCCACTCTTTCCTCTATATCAGAGGATAGAGCAATATCGAATCCTCTCGACAAGCTCATCTACACTTACAGTAGCTCGGTCCACGGCTTCAGCGCAACTCTCTCCCGGCTGGAGCTTGAATCTCTCAAGAGATCCCCTCACTATGTATCCTCTACCCGTGACCGCCCCCTCAAGCTCCACACAACGCACACTCCTGGCTTTCTTGGACTGAACTCTGTCTCGGGTGCTTGGCCTGCTTCCGAGTATGGCAGTGGTGTGATAATTGGGTTCGTGGACACCGGGATTTGGCCGGAGAGTGCAAGCTTCCGTGATGATGGGATCCCCTCAATTCCCTCGAGATGGAAAGGTTCATGTGTCTCAAAAGGTGACTTCAATACCTCCTTGTGCAACAAGAAAATCATTGGATCCCGGTTTTACCACCGGGGCCTACTAGCAAACAATCCCAAAGCAATTACAGTTCTGATGGACTCGGCACGAGACACCGTCGGCCATGGGACACATACTTCTTCAACAGCTGCCAGCAACTGGGTGAGAGGCGCCTCTTATTTCGGCTACACTCCTGGAACCTCTGTAGGAATGGCACCAAAATGCCAAATCGCCGTGTATAAAGCGGTTTGGAGACATGGGGTCTATGCTTCAGATGTCATTGCAGCCATAGATCAGGCCATAGAGGATGGCGTCGATATACTGTCTCTGTCCTTGGGCTTAAGCCCGGGCGATGCCAGTTCGCTCGGGCAAGATCCGATAGCAGTGGCAACTTTTGCTGCCATCCAAAGGGGGATTCTTGTGGTGGCATCAGCTGGGAATGATGGGCCACTTCATTGGACGTTAGTCAATGGCGCACCGTGGCTATTCACTGTGGGCGCAAGCACCGTAGACAGAGAATTCCTCGGAACTTTAACATTGGGAAATGGTGTCCAGATCGACTTCTCATCCTTATACCCTGGGAAATATTTCTCTAGCCAACTTCCTATCACATTCATGGACGCTTGCGACAACGTCAAGAAATTGGAGACATTTCGGGACAGCATGATTGTGTGTGCCGCCAAACTTATTAGCATCGGCAAGCAAATCGAAAACGTGTTGTCCGCTAGAGTGTCGGCAGCTATTTTCATTTCCAGCGTCTACTCATCAGAAATCTACACCAGAAGCTCATTTCCAGCTGCATTCATTGGTGTACAAGCTGGGCAGGCCTTAATAGACTACATTACTAAGAGCAGTGATCCCACAGGAACGCTCGAATTCCAAAAGACCAAGCTAGGAAAGAAGCCAGCGCCACGTGTCGAAGGGTACAGCTCAAGGGGGCCATACTCGAGCTGCCCTGACGTCCAAAAACCCGACGTCATTGCCCCAGGAACACTAGTATTGGCATCCTGGACTCCAAAGAGTTCTGTTGCCAAGATTGGATCGGGCCGCCTTTTGTTTAGCGATTTCAATCTCATGTCCGGCACGTCGATGGCTGCTCCGCATGTGGCGGGCGTGGCAGCCCTAATAAAGTCTGTGCATCCAACATGGACACCTGCGGCCGTACGGTCCGCACTCATGACCACGGCCTATGCCCTGGACAACACCAGGAGTCCCATAAGAGATGCTGCGAACTTTGACCTGCCGGCCAGCCCACTTGCCACAGGGTCGGGCCACATCGACCCAAACAAAGCTCTCGAGCCCGGGCTAGTCTATGACTTGCGCACTGAAGACTATCTAAACCTTCTCTGCGCGATGAAGTACAGTCCAAAGAAGATCAAGATCATCGCAAAGTCCAGCCACAACTGCAGAGATGCCTCCAACTTCTCTCTCTCCAGCTTCAATTACCCATCTTTCATTGCCCTGTTTGATGACGGTGAAGCTGGTTCCGGAACTGTGGTGAGAGAGTTCAGACGGGAGGTGACAAATGTTGGGGAAGAGCAATCCAGTTA
The DNA here is from genome assembly GCA_019926035.1 of Melaleuca alternifolia. Lineage (NCBI taxonomy): Eukaryota > Viridiplantae > Streptophyta > Magnoliopsida > Myrtales > Myrtaceae > Melaleuca > Melaleuca alternifolia. The sequence continues at coordinate 734,337 of JAGKPW010002249.1, read as the reverse complement.
TAATGCCAGAGTGGTAGGCATGGAGGGTTGGAAGGTGAGAGTGGACCCAGCAAGGCTGGTGTTTAGGCAGAGGAATGAGAAGCTCAGATACAGGCTCATTGTTGAAGGGCCGAGGGCGTTGAGAGATGGGTTGGTCCATGGCTCTTTGAGTTGGGTGGATGATAAGGGCAAGTACATTGTGCGGAGTCCCATTGTGGCCACAAGCCTAGTTCAGGAATCCGCTTGAAAGGGCATTACTGCAGCTATATTGGTACGTCTGGCCTATACCAGAAGTTGCACTACATCCTACTGGTCAGTGGTCACCTTCTCCAATCGTCGCGTCCTGGTGTTTTTTGGGCTTCTTCCTCCATACTTTGTCTTCCGAGGTTGGCAATCGTATACTCTCTCTCTCTCTCTCTCTCTCTCTCTCTCTCTCTCTCTCTCAAGTATTCTAAGATGTGGTATTTTGGTTGCTCGTCTTTCAAACTAGCCAAACCATTCAAATCAGTACGTGGAGACGTCTGAATTGGCTTGTGAATCACTTGGTCTGTTTGTCTTTTTATATCACAAAGTGAATTACTTTGTGGCATTCTTGTCCTTGTTTGTACATATTGATACGATTGTAGCTGAGTCGTGGGGTTATTATAGAGATCGAAGTCTAGAATTGAAGAGATTTGGGATTAGGGTATTGAGTTTGGCTTGTAGCTCTTCTGGATGTGAACGCTTTTGAAGTGCATTTGTATGATTTTCCATGGGAATCTGTTAAAATTTGCTTCTTAAGAAAGGGAAGAAATGGTTAGCTCCAATGAAAATATTTAGCCTTTGTGACATATAACTTGTAAGTTGAGGGAACGACAACATAAGAGAAATGGTCAATTGAATTGGAAAAATTATCACTTGAAAGATTTTCCATCCGATGATGAATGTGGAACTAAGAAGGAAAGCCTGATTTTTCCGCATAATAAAGTGGTTGGAAACGAAGTGGGTAACATTCACATGCCAAATACAACAAAAATAAATGAATTGTTTGTGCTAAACACTCGAACCCATTTTCACAAATCAAAAACAAATCGAATCCATGCAACGCGTCCGCCTTTCACTAGCATCCGACAAAAGTTATAAGACTTCAAAAGATCGTCACTGAATAACATCGTGAATCGTCTTTCCTCTTTAGAGAAAAAAGACCCCAAAAAAAAAACCGTCAAAAAGCCCTTTTTCTTTGGGTTGAATGAAATCCATCAAGGGAAATATACTGTTTAACCAAAGATGACTCAAGGGAGAAATGTTCCCTCAAAACCATCGAATGATTCTACAAAGAAGAATTCATGTTATTAGGTAAAAATACGATTATTAATCTACTTAATTTACATGATTTGAACAAAACCGTAGGTATGACTATAAGTTGGAGTCTTAGAATACCTTAATCTATAACTATATAATCAATGTATAAGGATCAGAGGGTGTCTGAAAGCCTTGGTTTGACTACTGGGCCTAAAAGAACTTGTGCTGATTTGAAAATAATAGGGTATTGACTAATTAAGACGGCACGGTTTCGATTTCCCACATCATTATCTACCCAAAAAAGTTTTCATTCTGATCGCTCGGTTGGGTTATAAGCCCACATCTTCATCGGACGTGTTCTAAGCAAGAGAGCACTTTGTGACCAAAGTGCATCACTTGACAGTAACTCATAAGATAGAGTCTATATATATACATACACAAGTCGATATAGATGTCTGATTGGTAGGGACATTATAAAGTAGGCGCGATATGATCAGTCGATTATGCCATATTAATTATGGCGCTGACAGATCAAATGTGTTTTCCCTTCTACTCCAGTCGATTGTGTATCCGCTATGCTAAAAGAGCAACTATTAATGAAGTGCTGGTCCTTAGACAGTGGTGTAGAAATTAAAGATGTTCCATCCACTACAGGCCTAATGAAGGGAGTGCAGAGATAGATTGGGAATAGAACTTGGGCCTCGCTTTGCTGCCAGAATTTGTTCTGCACATTTGAATGGACACTGTCACCTTTTAACGGTGTATATCTTAGCAAAAAGGACATAGATTTGGGACCCGTTTTATTTATTTGAGTGGAAGTGTTTTTTGGGGATTAGTTCTTTCGGACGTACACTAGTTTGATTCGCGAAAAATGACTGTTCAACCGAAAATAGTAATCATGCATAAAAAAAGAAAGAAAGTGAATTCCTAAATTTAAACAGATGAAAATACCTTTCCAAAATTCTCATTTCGAAGTGTTTAATGTTTTTTTTAGGGTTTTTTCTCTTCTTTTTTTTCCTTTTCTTTCTTTCTTTTCCTTTCTTCACTGTCCATCTGTCCACCTTAACCGCCGCTCTTTCCTCCTCTATGCCACCACCGCTCGACCTTGGCTAGAGCTCGCCAACCGTCGCTAGGGCTAGTCGACGACCGGTGAAGGAAGAAACAAAAAGAAAAAGAAAGAAAAAAAATAAAATAATTAGTTAAATTTTTGAAAATTTTGTCTAGCTTGAGGTAAAGTCGTGATATTGAAATTCATTTTTCAATGAGATCCAAACACCCTTAAAAATATTTTCGGTCACTTATCACTAAATAAATGAAAACTAAAAAAAATTAGTAAATGATTTTTTGAAAAGCATTTTCCTTTATCATGGAGTTTTCTCTCAAATAAAAGTTCTCTTGACGGGATTATATTTACTGATTAGTCAAGGGTTTCCTCGGTCTGTATGGTGCAATCGTACTTGTCCTTTTGCTTTCGGCCCTCACTATCTCCGAAAATGATAAGGTTGAAATGAAGACCTATGGTCATCTCTTTCTATGTCGTGTTTCTTTTTATTATTATGTAGAGAGAAAAAGATTTGTTGATGTTACAATATAGAGGCAGCGAATTAAGATCATGAAGTTTGATTGAATCGTCACACGAGGCATCAATCGGACAAAATTGACTAGAGTGATTAAATGGGTTCGTTTCGAAGACCACGAGGTACCAAATTGAGTAAATCAAACTTCAAAGGTCAAACAACAGAAACTACTTTTTGTCGTTGGTCCTACCTTTCACCTCTTGGGAAATACTTACTTTCGCATGTCAAGTAACATGAAAAGGCATCTGGTAAAAACTCAAAAACCTTCTCTTTTACACATCATTCATGAGATTCCAACACAAAGCCCCACGAATCGTTTCTCCATGACAAGATCGGGCGTTCGGTCAAATGAGGAATAGATGGGCGCATTATTGGAAAGTATATGCTAATGTTTTCTTGCTCCCAAAACTTTAGTGGATTTGCTTAAAATACGGAGGAGCAATGAATGTTATCTCTATGGGCGGAATCGCATAAAGGCATGATGCTCTTTCAGGAATTGGTGCACTGAGTAAATGGGGAGAAAGCCCCCTTTGACCTCTGGATTCAGGAAGGAACACCGCCTCGAGTCGTGCTTGATTTTATATTCGATCATCACCTTAAAGAACCGAAAAAGGTCATTCATGTCTCCAACTTGCCTCCTCCACCAGCACTTGGGTCCGGCAATCGTGCCCAATTTGCGCAATCCCCACGTCAATATGTGAAGGGAGAAAAAAGAAAAGCAACACCAAAAAAGGAAAAACAAAACAGATCGCCATAAAAAAATCAACTTTGCTTAAATTGGGGAGACACATATGTTAGGTTTTTGTTTAGGTTAGTAGAGACAAGGATATCACGAATATCGTAATATTTGTACGGCGCTCGCCTTGGCAACGTAACTTTCGAAGAATGTTCACTACAAGTGTTCAATTTTAATGACACGCTAGATTTCTCGATGATTAGGTAATCGTTCAAAAAGTTATGACGCCGATGCGAATGATTTTCAAAAGTTATGACACTTTTAAAAAAGATATGACATCAAAGGAAGCGCTACACAAAAGTTATGATGCTTATGATGTTCTTATTTGAGCGAATTAGTGTTTTTAAAGAACCTAATTTTCATGTGCAAAATGGGCTTAATTTAAACACACGAATCCTTAGAGACATATATAAACGACACCAATTAAGGTTTCATTCTTTCATGAAAAGATTTCAAATAAATGCATGAAGAGTAGACACGTTAGGTCATAAGAGAGTCTATAATGGGCCTTGTCTTGGATAAAGGCTTTTCATAGCAAGGCTGCCTTTGTCCAAAATTCTACATGCTACATGCTACCTTCACTCTCAGCTGACACTCAGATTCTCTGGATTCGGCTCGCCTTACCCAAACAAGTGCTGTGAAGATATTTCTTGCAGCAACTTCCTTTACAAGACTAAGACCCAAAAGAAAATGCGGAAAAGGGCGGGAGGAGGAGACCCAAAAAATGGCAACTTGCTGGAGTCCGAGATCTGGGACTCTGAATCCAAAGCACGTGATGGCGAATCAGAAGGCATCCCATATATGAAAATCCCGAATCTCCGACGCATGAACCAGAGCCATCACCCATAATGTCCGACGCCTGATACCGCCAAAACACAACTTGCGCTGTCGACCGAGGAAAACAGAAATTTCCTACGATCAACTGACAGAGACACTCGAATGAAGCACCCAATTGGACACTCCCCACTTTCCTCGCAGTCCGCGCTTAAATTGGGTTTTCAAGGAGTTTCTCTCTTTCTCTGCTTTCCTTTTCTTTCTTGTTTTTTCAAGGAAGTGGGCGATCTTTCGATTTCTACGATTGGTTGACGGGTCGCTGAATAGAGGTGTGAGAAAAAGAAAAAGATTTGTGAGAATGAGAAAGGAGTCGCCATTCATGAGATCGCAACTGCTTCGCCGCAATCGATGGACTGCAGTTGCAGAGCATTTCGGTCCCAACTTGCGCAACTAAATTGCAGCCGCAAAAAGATGGGATCTTTATTTTTTTGAGAAAAGCGTCCCGTCTGTACATCTCTCTGTTTTCTGATAAACCGAGTCAATATTCACAGTGGCCGAAAGAAAAGGTGAAAAAAGAATGAATTGAAATCAGAACCCTCGGATTGACCGCCAAGAAGGGAAAAAAATAAAAAGAAAAGGGAAAAATCTCCCGAGGCTCTGCTCTGTCTCTGTTTGCTCTGTTCTAGCGAAGCTGACTCTGTCTCCGTCTGCTCTGTTCTAGCGAAGCTGACTCTGCTTTCGGAACTGGGCGACGGTTCCGGTCATCTCACGGTCACCCAACCCTCGGAATGTTCCCAGTTAGGCCCCTCGCCGCTCGCAAACTCGCTGATCCAATCGATCACCGATGAAGCATCCGCGGCGAGCTCTCTAATGAACGACGACTCGGAATTTGTCTCCGAGGAGGGCGAAAGGGAGCCCGATTCCCAGCTCGTCCATGGACTTTGCATCGAAACCCAGTCTTGGAAATCGAAGGGGCACCTCGGAGACGAGACCGCGGATTCGACTCCGCAATCCCTTACAACCTCCTCGCCGTCGAGGGCAAGGAAGGGGTGCTTTAAGAGCATCCGGGCTGTCCACCTCATCTTCGGGTTCTTTGCGAAGCACTTCATCAGGAAGTCCTTCCCCTGCTCGGACAATTCATCGGGAATCTCCGGGATTTCGTCTCCGACCCCGATTCTGATCATAAGGGCGTACGCGTTCGACTCCGCCCGCGACCCCCATGCTGGCCTCCCCGTCGACATCTCCACCACGGCGCACCCGAGCGCCCAGACGTCCGAGGGCGGCTCATACTCGTTCCCGTTCACTGACTCGGGCGCCATGTACATCGGCGTGCCCCGCCACTCGAACTCGCCCTGTTTCCCGCCCTTCGCCAACCGCTCGCCCGCTCTCTTGGCGAGGCCGAAATCGGCGATCTTGACTTCTCCGCCGCCGTTGGGGAATACGAGGATGTTCTGGAGCTTGATGTCGCAGTGAACGAACCCCTTGGAGTGGACGAACTCCAGGCCCCGCAGGATTGACCTCGCGTGGCGTCTGACCTCGGGCTCCGAAAGAGGCTTCCCCCTGGACTTCAGGCTGTCGGCGAGGCTGCCGCCGGCGGCGTACTCGAGGAAGACGTTATAGAGCTCCTCGCCGCCGCGCTCGGAGGTGAGCGAGTCGCCAAGGCAGCGGACAATCCGTGGGCAATCGCCGAGTTCGCTCAGAACCTGCTTCTCGTGCCTGAGGGAGGAAGACAGGGCCGCGTCGCAGGACTTGACGGCCATCACTGGAGGGTAGTCGGAGGAGCAGTTCTTGGCGGGCGTGGCGAGGTGGACGGTGGCGAAGCCGCCATGGCCAATCTCTTTGCCTCGGACCCAGTCCATGGTTTCGCGAATCTTGAGGGTTTTTCAGGATTTTGAGAGAAGTCTTTTAGAGAGAGGGAGGGAGAGAGAGAGAGAGAGAGAGAGAGAGAGGGAGAGAGGGTGTGCGCGGGCTCTTTTCCTCAGTGCCTGCGCGGGTTTGGGCTTTTGCTTGGTGAGGAAGAATGAAACAGAGAAGAATCTGGCGCGCGCTCCTTTTATGCTGACAACGAGAGGAGGAAACTCTCTGTTTATTTCCTTATATTTTATTCATCAATTCGCCTCTTCTTTTCAATTTCTTTTTTTAATACGTGAAATGGAGATGAGGGCGTTTTTGTCAATTCCTCTCGCTTTGATTGGAACCGGCCCGTACTGGACGAGTTTCCTCCTCACACAGCGAGGGTACCCGTCGCGAAAAAAGATATTTCACACACAATAAGTTTTAGCAATTTCTTAAGATAAGTATTAACCGAAATTCGAGAATATGTTAGGCATTGCTCGAGTATGAACATTTTACTCAATGCATTGCATATAACACATTCTTTTGGTAATGCGGCAAATTTGATAAAAGATTCATTGGATGTGACGAATTGGATAAGGGTTATTTGAATCGGTAGTCTTGTTAATGTATCTAAGAAGGCACTTATCATATGACATATTGTTTATAAATTTTGTATTTAATTTTAGTAATTAGGAATGAGCATCGGCTCAAGATAGGTCATGGAATCGGATTGAACCAACCTTACTCGATTGGTACTGGTCCAATTATTTTTTTAATTTTCTCTTTTTGCTATTATTGTTTTGATATTTTATTTTTGGGTGTGAAATTGATTTGGATCGAAGAATCGGACTGGAAAATATTTCTTTCTAACATGTGATTTTTTTGTGTGTCTAACAAGTGAATGTCAATCACTCATTTTTTTTTTCTTTCAAGTCTGGATTATTCTAATAGATAGATTATCATCGGTAAATAAAGCTTACAAGCGAAGTTGAAAGAATAGATAAGGAGAGGTTTTCTATTGATCGTCTTAGTATAACATATGATGATTTTGAGTTAAAACTATTGTTAAGTGATTGATTATTTTGGTTGTTTCTTTCATTTTCATTTTCATAAATTCTTTTTCTTTTGTTATGGATGAATGGGAATTGAAGCTCTATAATTCATGTTATATGGTATGTGCTTTGAACTTTTTATTATCTATTTTGTTTTAAGACTTCGTCTTTTATGGATGGTTATATTTAGTGGATGGAATTTCTATTATTGCTTTGTCTTTTTTGGATCAGCTAAATGTTATTATGCTGGACTAAGGGTTGAGTTGGACACTTTTCCAATGACCTTATATGCTTATGTATGTTTTGTACCATACTTCTCGCCTCTTTGTTGTTTTACTATTTCAATGTAATTGTTATTTGTCTCGGTTGTAAAAGAAGGGGATGCGCTACTAGAGTTTGTTCTTTAAGGTAAAAAAAAAATGCAAATAAATAAATAAATAAATTGGCCGATTCTTGAGATAGACTTTGGAACCGGACCGACCAACAAGGTCTACAAGATAAATCTCACCTTCAAACTACCTACCTCTCGTATCTCTAATGTGAGATTTTAAGGTATCATTGCCAATTATTCTAAAAATACAAGTTGTTGTTCGATGAAGGCGTGATTTAATATTTGCATATTCTAAAACTTCTCTTTACACTTATGATGGACTTTGGTCTAAAGTTAAGGTCTGAAAATACATAACGGGTGAGCAAGTAGGTGCCTCAAATGATTTAAACTCATGACTTTTTATTCAGATATTATCTAAGATTTTGCAAGATCAGTACCAGTTATTCTTAAAAGTTAAATTATTAGATGAATATGTGATTTAATATTATATACTCCAACATCTAATATGACTCATCAATATGTAAATGCTAACATTGAAGAGATTAAAACGCGTACACTAGATAAATTTACCAAGTCACGCGACAAGGTGTTATTGGATACTTGAACAGGTTCACAAAGTGACACGCCTCGAACTTTCGTATGTAAAGCATCTTATCGAAGATCTCGATTTCCGAGTGAATCCAACTCATAAAGATCGAGCAACTACTGCACAATACACCGCATCAAATCGTTTGGGACTCAAGAAATAGTTGAATTCTAATAAGAACATTCGTTCTTGTATGATTACATTTATTGTATTGGATGTTGATCGAAGTGAATCGAAAGCATCTTCGTGCACGAAACATCATTCCCAGAAATTACTGAGCAAGAGACAGGATTGCCCAGCTGGGTATACACTGAGGTGAAGCAAGCACGTTCCTCAAGCTGGCAAATGCTCCCGGCACACGACCCAGAGCAGCACGAGCGCCTTGAATTCAGTAGCACACGACCAGCCATCTTGAAGCTGGCTTTTGCTACTTATTGCACACTCCCCATCGCTCTTGGCACTATCACACAAAAATATGAGAAATAATTTCCCATCATCTTTGATGCTTTCTTTTTGTCGCTTTATGGTAGCGGCATTAATATAGACGCACAAATAGTTTGTTTGTTTTTTCCTACAACTTGACATTGTAGTTGTGTTTTAAAAAAGCTTAAGTAGCGCCGCGTAACTGGACCGATTCTATTCAATAGTCAGATCGGATGGCCCTAAAAATTGGTCCAACCATACCTTCCCATTAAATTGGTCGAAAGATCGATTCCAAATGAAGAACCATTCGAGAATTAGACCGGTTTCATGAAATCTTAAAAACACAAATCTTTATCTTTTTTTTTCTCTGCTCTCTCCGGAACTCCTACGTCACTCAAACACGTCACGACTCTCTTTCCTCTCTCATTCACTACTCACCATCTTGCTTGCTCGCTTGTGACTTGCCACGGCTGGTTTGAGCATTGTGACCCTCACTCGTTTTTGACTCACCCTCACTTAAACTATGGTTAAGTGAGTAAATAATGTTTGTTTTGTTTTCAGGTGATTAGAATTCGAAGCCATATTTTTATAATGTCACATGTTTATTGCGTGTTCATCTTATAAATTGTTGCTTTTTATATAATACACGAGTCGACATAGCCTAAATACAGAATTATGTACATTAGGTCGAGAAATTAAGCATTTGTCTAACTGTACAATGCACATACGCGATTGGAGTCAAATGATAATAAGAAGCAAGCACATCGAATTGAGATAATAAAGTCGTGTTCAAAAATGTTGCGAAGCTAACTAAAGAACCGAATCGCATTCCGAATTTTGGAATCTCCAAACCTGTCTTTTACCTAACTAAGAAAGGATTTTATTAATGAATGCTCCGAAAATACTTTCAAGTAATCGATTAGGTGATTTCAGAGTTTTCAACGCACTAACTATTCTCGTATAATGTACAATCTCTATTACTGCCTTGAAAATGGAATTAATCCAAATAAAGTACACTTCAAAAGTGCTCCATGGACAATCATCATGGACCAAAGAAAAGTTGCAATCTCGCCTCAAGTATGACGTTAATTCGTGCCTGTTGACTAACAAGAAATTACTTAAAACGAGCAGCAGAAAATAAGCATCACGTTGCCTCTGTACACGACGCACCACGGCACGAGACGGTGGGGAGCGCCCTTCTTTGACCCTTCCCATTTTCCATTGCATTGACCACCACCCCCAATTTCATTCGTCTCTTGAGCTTTGCTACATCCGTCATTGCTCACCTCATGTCCATCTCAATTCCCTTCGATCAAAAAAGCACTTCCGATTTCGACACACCGGGCCTCTTCTCGCGGTGCATAGCCACGGGAAATCTAGTCGCCGGCAACGGAAATTTACCTCATTAGGGTTGTAGTGTGAAAGATAGATACGAGGTCAGCTTCGTACTTCATTTTCCCAAATTAGCCGAATGATCAGCTTATAAGATTCAAAAAGCTATGAAAGTAGGATCATTTGAATGGTAGGGCTATGAGAATTCAAAAAAGAATTGGATCTAAAACACGGGGCTTTGAAGGTTTATGGGCTAATGACAACTACGTGACGTCAAATTCCACATCCCTTTTTTTGTTTTTTTGGTTCTATCTAGTGAGGGACACGTGCACTATTCAGCTGCTCATGTCCCAAACGATTGGAATGAACAGATGGTGGACGCGTACCTTCCTCGACCAAACGAGATAGACAGATGCTCAGTCGATACCTTGGAACTGTGCACGTTTTCCCAAAGGTCAATCTTGAACCACGTCGATGAATTTGTCGAGCAAGATCATGAATCTAAGAAGAAGAAGAAGACCAAATTCGGAGTATATGCTCGTGGAAAATGCCGGAGACACCAAACTCAAGACGACCGGAGCCCTTTAACACGTGTTTGATTGCCTCTCGGGTGCGAACTTTCAAAGAGGGCGACAAGGCAGGTTCAGCCACAAGAGGAAAACGTGATGAACCTATTGACTGATTTTCCCCCTTATTTTATAGTCTAGGTATGTACATATGATCTTTGGATAGATGGAAAGGTCGATGTGGAGGGTTTTTAGTGCATTCACACACATTATTATTAGTAGTATATCTTTGACCAAACCATCCTCACCCAATATCATCTTAATCACGTCCTAATTATCGGCCAGGGAAAATTAATTAACTAATGATGAGGGGAAATGAATGGCTTAATCCATATTTTTTTAATGGTTACAATGTCGATTAGCTGGGAATTTTCGTGGCCGGACTCGATTGGAAGCCGATCTACCACCCCAAAATTTGTGGATTTGGAAAAGCTTTTTTGTTAATAATAAATAAAATAAGCCCCATAAATTTTCGAATTCGAACCCAATTTCACAAATTAGCTTGGTTTCGATTTGAATATTGAAAAGAAATTTTGATGTTTAATTTGTCGGTACTACCTTTTGAGCAAGTATTCTTAAATCTAAAGGAAAAAATAACCATCTCCCGAAAAACATTAGCCATTGTCTAAAAAGTAAGGGGATATTGATAATATCATAAATATAATAAGCATATATTGGTTCGATTTTGATTTCATATGAATATTTGATAAAATCAATACCCAACTGGGTTTGGTATTTTCTCCGTCAAAATGAGATGACAGAAAAAAAAAAAAAACTCGACTTTCGCATTTTGACATATAATTTTGGTTGAATAAACTCGAATTGATTATCAATTTATTGTCCAAGTGCAAATGATCACGTTGCATGTTAACAATCTTCTACTATGTTCAACGCTCCTAGTCTTAGGAAAAGTCAGAACAAGTGTTTAAGTCGGCCAAGTGGATTGAGTTGATCAAACTAGCGGAATCAACACAAGTGGTAGATCACCCAGTTGAAGCAAAGAAAAAAGAAACATTCTGTTAAAATTTTGTTTTGTTTCCATGTGCAGGTGGAAAAGTGGAAACCTAACATCTCCGATTCTAATCCGGATAAAAGTCCAAATAAAGAAATCGTTTTCACAGTCCCTGGCTAAATTCATTGAACCCCCCCAATACATTAATCATAATCAAGGATACTAATCCCTTTTTGTCACTACTCTGCTAAGCAGTGCCCAAGATACGCTTAATCGTGTTTAGCAAGAAGGTCAGACCAATCAAATATGGTGCATTAAAAACGTGTACATGCTCGAGCGATCCTTAATACTTTCTTGAACATTATAAGTAATGGAATCAATACCATCAACTCAAACAGTTCCAATTAGATCCCTCCATGGTTGATTCCGGTAAGTCGAAGCCATCATATCCATCAATGTACACTGAAAACACGACCCGAAAAAACGGACTATGTCGATGCCGCCTTGAACAATCGATTTGTGACGGCACAAATGATGCTGCGAGATTCAATCAAGAAAAGTTTCGGATAACTCTTCATCACTTCCGCAGTCCGCAGGAACTTAGGGGGTGGTGGAATCAACGAATACAGAGAATCTTTTCACCCCGGAGGATCCATGCCAAAAGAAAAAGATCGCCAACTTGGGCGACGTCGCCGTCAAAGCCAAGTTGCTCCGCCGCCCCGCTCATCCCCCTTATTTTTCGCAATCTTTATGCAGCACCGAAAGGCCAAAGCAGAAAAGCCAACGGCCAGAGAGCGGCGCCCCTGCATCGCCGTCGTCATCAACAGTCAACATCAACCACCGACACCCAAGATCAGAAAGAAAAGGATCCTCGAATTAGGCGGGCCCACCCACACCCCCGCCGGAGACTCGCGATCTGTACTGCCGACAGCTGCCGCGACTCCGCACACACAGCGCCCCACGCGGGGCCAAAACCATTCAAGTCACGCGACCCCCCCACCCAATCAGGCGAAATCGAAGCGTGCCGATCGGGATCGCGCGCACTGCGCAGATCGCCCGGCTGCACGCAACGACTCGTCCGGCGACCGGGCCACCACCCACGAGATGGGAACTGATCCTGGACCGTCCGGGGGCTTTGCCGACGGTCCCACCGAGGCGTGCACTTTGGCGCACGTTCAGCGGTCCTCCCGTTCCGTTGCCTGCTGGGAATATTGACCGGTTCATTCGGCCCATTACGAGTACGAACCCATGTATGGTTTTCAAAGTACCGACTGTAAATACATCATTAGCGGAAGAATCGTAACGTCGAGCATCGCGACGGGTCTTGATGAACCAACTGACCAGTGCGGTCGAGGCAATTTTAAGGAAACATGACGACTTTAGATTTGTAACCATACTTCCATGCCTCTTTAACAATTCCTTGCGCCTTAAGGTCCTTCGACCAATATTTCGATGTATGCATCGTTGTCGACATTCGTATCGATATCGTATTGTTCTCGGACATCATAAATTGTGCACCTATCATTGAAACCCATCACCACCGACCGGTCGAACATAATCTCTCCATAATGACTAACCAGATGCCATGCACGTGATGATGTTCATGTGTTTGCTACATACGTGTATCGACGACCCGATCATGTTTGTATGTAAAACCATACTTCTGAAACGTATCGCCGTTGGCTAGCCAAACGTCATCCTCCGAGGTTGTTGATAGTACGTCGTTCACGCGGCGATGTTCATGTGTCTCTCTCGTGTGCCAATTCATGTTCACATGTCGAACGTTGTGCTTGTCAATGGCCTGACTGTATTTCCGTGTGAAGAGGACTATTGCCTAAACCCAAGTCAACCCAGGCTTCTCGAGAGATCGTTAAGACGAAAACTCAGTCGGCTTCAACGTGCGCAGACCAAATCCCACCAGTTCTTCGTTGCTTCCTCGCACAACGTAAGCGAAAATTCACAAAAGTTGACTTCTTCTTCTTCTTCTTCTTCTTCTTCTTCTTCTTCTTCTTCTTCTTCGAGGGCGTGCCGGATTAAACTTTTCATTTCGACGGGTTTGTATGGTCCGTGGAAAGACTTCTCCCCCCGCGCCGTCGCAAGGAATTCGGAGAGGACCAAATCAAGAATAATTAAGCCTCTTTTCTGGCTTAGCTCATTCATGGCATAAAAAAATAATCAAGCTCTCCAGAAACAAAACAGAATAACCGCGACGATTCATTGAACAGATGAATGGGTTTGACGTGGACCTCGACGATGATCATGTTTCGACTATGTTAGTGTCTGTCTTACGGGCGATAAGATCGCATACACATACTTTAATCAGTACCGTTTGCATATTTAACGTCATACTTATATTTGAATATATCGAAGCGCGTCACATGCAAATCAATTCCATGCACCTAGCCTAATCCTAATCGAAACTTCTAGGCAGCTATTTTTTTAATAAATAAGATTCGTCAATATGTTTGTTGTAGGAAGCAAGTGATGCTACTATATATTTATTTATTAAAGGAGATCACCAAAAGAGAGTTAAAGTTCGAGCGCCATCCACGATATCTAGTTGAAATTACCGTGACTTAAATCTTAAGTTAATGAGTTAACGAAGATACACGAACTGCTCCATATCATGTCGGATTCCTCATCATGTACTTCTCCGACACTTTTCTGATTGGCACTTTCGACAATCTTCTCCTAGGCATGCTTCTCTAATCCATGTTTCCTTCCACACCCTCTTGTTTGAACATGAAGCTCCACATTGTTGAAGTGTGTTGCGGCAACTGTCATGGCAAACTTGAGGCCGCTTTGCTACATAGATTTACTGAGTCATGCGACAAAACCTCATTGGATGCTTGAAAAGGTTTATTAGGCGGCGTGCCTCGAACTTTTGTTTGTAAAAGCATCTTGTCTACATCTCGCTTTCGAGTGAATCCAACCCATCAAGATCGAGCAATTATTGCACAGATCTACCACATGCCCCGGATCAAATCAATCACAACTGAAGGAACTGTTGAATTAGAATAAAACCATTCGATCATACGTGTGGATGGATCAATTCCTCGCGTCATCTATCAAACGAGTCATACTGCATATTGATTGAAGTAAATCGAACGTATCTTTGTGCACGAAACATCAAACCAGAAACCACCGAGCAAGAAACGTGACTGCTCGACCCGACATTGATCCCTCAAGTCGGCAACACTGTCGGCACATGATCATAGCAGCAGGAGTGCCTCGAATTCAGTGACTTCCTACACACCCGCCATCACCCTTGGCACGATCACATAAATTAAATTAAGTTATTGAATAGATAATACAAAGAATCTAAAGATATCCCATCATCTTTCATGAAACCTCTGTCGCATAATAGCAACAAACACTAACATAGACATATAAATAATTTGTTCTTCTCCTACAACTTGACATTGTACTCGTGGTTTAAGAAGGTTTGGAATGGGTCCCGTTTAGAATTGGGTGAAGAAGAAGAAGCAGAAAACTGGCGGCTATCGTCGGCTCGCCGGTCTGATTGATTGGCCCGCCTTCGCGTCGCCGTCATGACGTGCAGATAGTTTGGAGCATGTGATGAAACCAGCTTTCTTCTGATAGCCAAAACTATTCTTTTCTTTTGTACTTTATTCAAAGGGAAAATAAAATGAAAGTGTGTTTTCTATGACTATTGACAGCTAAAAGCGGACGGCAGATCTCATGAGGAGGTAACTAAATTTTTGTATTAGTTGATTATCAGATAATCAGAAAAGATAGTCCCGGATTAGATAGGTTATTTCTCGAATTCATGAAATACCCACTACCAAATGTGATGAGCTCAATAATGCATATTTAGTGATACCATCTTCTCAAAATGACTAATAGAAATTTACCTTTATGAGAGTCACGTCGAATAAGTATGATTTAATTTGACGTGTTAAAGTTATGCCCTAGATGTCCGTGCTACTTCATTTTCCTAGATTAGTCCAAAGCTATGAAAGTAGGATCAGTTGAATGGAAGGGCAGAGAGAATAAATAAAAAAAAATGGATCTGAAACACGTGGCTTTGAAGATTTATGGCTAATGACGACGACTACATGACATCTTATTACACATTTTATATATATTCTATTTAGTATGTACACACGATCTTTGTATAGACCATGGAGATCCTTTGAATTGGCACGGTCAAAGGGGGGGTTTGGTGCATTCACACACTTATTATTTCTTTCACCAAACATTCTCACCCACTATTGTCTGAATTACATTCTGATTGTTGGCTGCATAAATTAATTAATTGAATGAAATGGGAAAAGAGTAGCTTAATCCATTTTAAAAGAAAATGGTTAGTGTAAGCTAGCCAGGAATCTTCATGGCTTGATTCAATTGAAAGCTGAGATCAACCACCCCAGAATTTGTGGGTTCGGAAAAGCTTTTTTTTCTGTAAAAGTCAAATGAACCCGATGAAGTTTCTTGCTCGGGTCAATTTGACAAATTATCTTGGTTTCGATTTGGATATTCGTTTAGATTTTGATGACAAAACTTGATGTTTAATCTGTCGCTTCCATCTTCTAATTAGGTAATCTTAAATTTAAAGAAGAGAAACCTATCTCCCGGAAATTGTTAACAATAGTCTAAAAAGCAAGGGGATATCAATTATATCTTAAATGCAATAAGTTGAAATGGTTTCGTTTCGACTTGACCCGAGAATTCGTTTTGCCATCTCTCCAGATCAAAGTCAGATAAGCTAAAAAAATCCCGCTTTCACACTTCAAATTCACACGATATAAACGTGAATTGCCTACTATTTCTAATTTATAGTCCAGGTGGACATAATCACGGGGTACTTTGATAGTGTTCCCATGTGTTTTCCGCTCCTAGTTTTAGGAAAGGTGAAAACAATTATCCATATGGGTCAAATCGGTTGAGTTAATCATGCTAGTGGAATTAGTTTTAGTAGTAGATCACCCAATTAGGGCAAAAAAAAAATTAAAATTTTGTTTTGTTCCGATGTGTAAGTGGAAGCTACACTCAACATCTCCCTTTTTAATCTGGATTAGATCGAAGAACCTCACACACACACAAAAGAACACATCGCTTTTGCAGTCCCTGACTTAATCCATTGAACCGCCCAATACATTAACCCTAATCAAGGATCTTAATCCTTTTTGTTGCTACCACTCTACTAAGTATTAACCAAGACAAGCTTAAACGTGTTTAGCAAGAAGGTTGGGTCGACCAAATGTGGATCATTATTGAATTTGCCACATTACCCAAGTAAAGATTATTATCTCTTGTGCATTAAAAAGTTATGCATGCTCAAGGGAAAATTGTCAAAAAAAAAAGGTTATAAACATATTATACGGCGGCAGATCCCTCTCCTCCTCCCTTAGGCATGAGAGGCAAACCTCGAGCGAACCCAGCGATTGCCCCATGGATCCTCTGCTGGGGCTTATACAATTTTCCCATATACAATTCACGTACTTGTAAATAACGGAATCAAAACCTTCAAGACTCAAGTTTTTTGTCCAATCCGTTCCCTCTACGGCTGATTCTGGCAAGTCGAAGCCTTCATATATGTCAATACCCACCGGAAATGCGATCCGAGAAAAGAGAATGATATCGATGCCATCTTGAACAATCAATTTGCAAAGGCACAAATGATGTCGCGAGATTCAATCTAGCAAGCAAGTATTCAGATGGCTCTTCATCCCTCCGCGGCAATGGTTGACGGAATAGAAGTGCGCACTTTCTTGGGTCAAAGACGTACCGAGCAATGGGACAAAATTTAGAACGTGGGGATTAATGAAGGGAGTATTTTTTTTTCCTTTCTTGTTCTTTTTCCCAAGAAGTCATGCAAAAGATCGCAACTTGGCGGCGTCGCCGTCAAAGCGAAGGGGCTCCGCCGTCTGCTCGAGCCTCGAGTAGACATTTTCATGCAGCACCGAAAGGGCAGAAAGCCCAACCAACGGCCAGAGAACGGCTGCTGCTGCGTCACAGTCCCCATCATCATTCCATGACAAATAAGAGAAAAATCGATCAGAAGCGAAAGATCCTCCGAAACGCGGGACCCACTCCACGATCATGACGATGCCCTACCCGGAACCGCAGCGGGGGCCACGCCGCCGAAACTCGCGGCCCACATGCGACGGCTGCCGAGCTTCGCATCGATAGCGCCGCCACGGGCAGAGATTCACGCCACGTCGAGCAGCGCCGATCTGCGCATCGCACGTTACGGCGGGTCCTGCAGAACGCACAGCAGGTGATCACGGGGGCTCCGCCGGCGGGGCGTGGGCCACCGAGCCTGCATGCATGCATGCATTTGGTGGGGGGAGGGAGAAGAAGCCCTCGCGTTGACCGCGGACGGTGGTCTTCCCACTTCGTTGCCTTTTCGGAATTGACTGGTTTTTTCGTTTGGACATTCCACCGTCACGTGGGAATCCGGAAACGACGGAGCCGAGATTGTCGTTTTAGGTTTCGTATCTGGTCCGCCTCTTGCGTAGCTCATCCATGACGCCAAAAAGAAGGCATTCACATGAAAGAGAAAAATAGAAAGCAAATTAAAATTTATTAGCGATATGAACGTGATCGATAAGGACCGCGACGACGATGGTCATGTTTCACACATTGTTTCGTGTACCATTCTTTGAAATATACTACTATCACAAAGTCGACAAGATCGCATAAATGGAGTTTAATTAGCAACGATTTTTCATACCATCCTTGCTTATATTTTGTATTTGTTGAGGCGCATCTTTGATTTGTGAATCTACTTTGTCGTAGCGGATACGGGGAACATGGTGGAAATCGAAACTTGCATGCACCTATCTACGGTAAAAAGTAAGAGAAGCCGGTCCATAATTCTTTGTGAGGAGAGATCGTTGAACGAGAGTTCAAGATCGAGCCCATTCGCGATATCCAGTTGAAACCACTATAACTTAAATCTTAGGTTAATGAACTAAGTAAGATGCATAAACTGCTCCATATCATATCAAATTCTTCATATTAAACTTCTTCAATACTTAAACATATTATACAATATTCCACTTCTGTGATATCAAGCCAAAATTGGCATAAATTATTATATTGAAAAATCGTTAAAAGATTTATAACTAAATTGACTAAATAAAAAAAAACTATACCTAAATTAGTCACCAAATAATAAGTTTAAGACTTTTTCAATCATTTTCACCTAATATGACTCGTCATAATGGAATTTGCAACTTTAGTCATAGATAATCCAAGTGTTAATGTAAAAAGAACAAATTTCAAAATATAGATAAACCAGAATAAGAATATTAGAAGTGTCAAAAATTTCGTACCACACCCAATTCGATATCAAAAATCTTTTTTCGGATCACTTAAGTGTGACTTAAAAAAATTCAATTAAGTGTTAATTCCTAGGAAGAGAGCGTGGGAGCGCACCCATGAGAATGCAAGAGGATGAGCAATGGTGGCTGGTCACGGGGGGGGGGGGGGGGGGGGTGTAGTGATGAAGATTATGAAGAAGCTTTAAGGAAGAAGCAAGGAAAACCTGACCAGGACGTGGATGCTTTGCATCATTCCTTGCAATTCTCATCGAAGGAAAGTGTACAACAATTTTACTTTTTTTTTTCCACATGGTCTTACATGATAGACATTTAAATGATATTCTTTTATCTAACTTTGTACTTAAATGAGTCGGCATAAACTTTTGATAATCAATATAAGTAATTTCGACATCAAGTAATTTCGACGTGTTTAGTATCCTTATGTCTAGATATTATCTATAAATGAAATCCAATTAGTAAGTTATCCTCGGTCGGGCGAATGATCATTACTAAAATGGTTCACGAATATGTCTCGGAAGCATCTGTTGATAAAATTTGAAAAAGAAGTCGTCATCGCAAAATCGTAACTTCTTCGCTGCATTCAATCAACTGTTTCCGAGCAAAAACAGCAGGGCCACACGAGTCGCCAATCAACAGCGAAATGCAGAGCGCTCGGTCCAACTTGCACAAACTAATTGCCGCCGAAAGAAGATCTGATTTTTTTTTCTTTCTTTTCTGTTCATTGCAAAAACAAAAGAATCTGTCTGTACATCTCTAGTCTGCAACGACCCGAATTGGTATTCACAGTCGTAAGAAGAAAGGAACGAATCAATTGAATCAGAACCCTCGGATTGAACCCAAAGAACAAAAAAGATGGTCATCCAAGGCTCTGCTCTGTTCTAAGCTAAGCTGACTCTGTTCTCGGAATTGGACGAATTCCGATCATCGGACGATCACCCAACCCTCGGAAATTTCCCAGTTGGGCTGCTCGTGGCTCGACAACTCGCCAATCCGATCGATCATCGCCGATGAAGAATCCCACGAGATCTTCGACGCCGGGTGCTCCCTAGTGAACGACCACGGAGCAGAGTCCATCTCCGCGAAGGGCGAAAGGGAGCCCGATTCGCAGCTCGTTCTTGAACATTGCGTCGAAACCCAGTCTTGGAAGTCGAAGTGGCATCTCGGAGAAGAATCCGGGAATTCGACTTCGCAATCTCGTACAATTTCATCGGGGACGCATTCGAGGAGGGCAAGGAAGGGGTGCTTCAGGAGCATACGGGCGGTCCACCTCTTCTTCGGGTCTTTCGCGAAGCACTTCGTCAAGAAGTCCTTCCCCTGCTCGGACAATTCATCGGGAATCTCCGGGATTTCGTCTCCGACCCCGATTCTGATCATAAGGGCGTACGCGTTCGACTCTGCCCGCGACCCCCATGCCGGCCTCCCCGTCGCCATCTCCACCACCGCGCACCCCAGCGCCCAGACGTCCGAGGGCGGCTCGTACTCGTTGCAGTTCACCGACTCGGGCGCCATGTACATCGGCGTCCCCTGCCATTCGAACCCGCCCTGCTTCCCATCCTTCGCCAACCGCTCGCCCGCTCTCTTGGCGAGGCCGAAGTCGGCGATCTTGACTTCGTCGCCACCGCGGGGGAATACGAGGATGTTCTGGAGCTTGACGTCGCAGTGGACGAACCCCTTGGAGTGGACGAACTCCAGGCCCTCCAGGATCGACCTCGTGTGGCGTCTGACCTCGGCCTCCGAAAAGGGCTTCCCCCTGGACTTCAGGCTGTCGGCGAGGCTACCGCCGGCGGCGTACTCGAGGAGGACGTTGTAGAGCTCCTCGCCGCCGCGGCGCTCGGCCGCGAGCGAGTCGCCGAAGCAGCGGACGATGCGCGGGCACTCGCCGAGTTCGCTCAGGACCCGCCTCTCGTGCCTGAGGGAGGAAGACAGGGCCGCGTCGCAGGACTTGACGGCCATCACCGGAGGGTGGCCGGAGGAGCAGGTCTTGGCAGGCGTGGCGAGGTGGACGGTGGCGAAGCCGCCGCGGCCAATCTCTTTGCCTCGGACCCAATCCATGGTTTCCGAAATCTCGAAGTGTTTTCAGGGCTTCTTGAGAGGGAGAGGTTTTTGATCTCGCTTCCGTCTCGTGTGAGGTTTTCGCTTTGCTTGGCGAGGAAGAATGAAGCAAAGAAGACACCGCTGCGCAGTTATATATATATTGAAGAAGAAGGGAGGAGATCTTATTTTATTTAAAACAATTTATTATTCATTTGTTTTCTTTTTTAAATAATAATAATAATTTAAAGGAATGTGTGATAGGTAGATGAGGGCATTCTCGTAATTTCGTTGGGGTTGGGATCGAAATTGGCACGTGAAAGACAAGATTGTTGAGGGGGAAAGAGGGAGGAAGAACCACACGACTTCTCCTATTAACCTGAAAAAGCCGCACCTCTCAGTACTTATCCTATGTGTTGTAGAAAGAATGGAAAAAAGAAGAACAAATAGCAATGAGGAAAAACCGAACGTGCTATGTGTGAATTGGTGAGAGTATTTTACATTACATTCGATATAACAGGGAAGAGAAGAATTTTCGCATTTTATTACTCGTCGTCAAATGTCAAATTAGAGATCGTCGATCGAGATCGTGAAATCCAACTCTTTGATGGGTTTCCTCGTAAAAAAGAAGAAGCTATTCGTTGAATTATTGATCATATGTGTCACGATGAGAGACTTTTAAGTTGGTTAATCTTGTTGACATTCTATGACGATATTTTTTGACGAAATTCAATAAAGTACTAAGCATCGGTCGAGTACGCCCGTGTTATGAAAGATCGGGACACGATACCTTCATATGTAAGGCGGAGAATTCGGTAAAGATATTCAGACCGATTGATCCGACCATCTGGGTAAACATGTTTAAGCTTATCTTGGGTAGTGTCAGTAGAAAAGGATTGCTTAGCAGAGAAGGAGTGACAAAACGGATTAAAGATCCTTGATTATGAATGATCAATAACGACTGTAAAGCGAATTTGTCTCTCTCTTTTTGGGTTTTTTTTCTTTTGACCTCCTTCGTTCTAATCCATATTAGAATTGGGAGATGTTAGGTCTCCACTTCCACTTGCGCATGGAAACAAAATTAAAGATAGAAGAAAGAACAGGAGATCGTTTTGCTCCAATTGGGCCCACGATCTTCCTTCATTAGATCTTAATTGAACCTTACAAGTGTCAATTCCACTAGCGTGATCGACTCCAATCCGGTTTTAACCCAACATTCGACACTTGTTTTGACCTTCCCTTAAAACCACGAGCTGGTAATTAACTAGGAGGAGGAGGAGGAGGACGCTGTTGATACGCAACGTCACTATGTCCACTTGGGCAAATAAATTAGAGACTGATTGGTGCAATTCGAGTTTATGTTAAGTGAATTCGATGTACGAAAGCGAGTTTTTCTTTTGTTTTTTTTCTTATTATTTCTAGGTTACCCGATTCCGATATGAAAAGATGGCAAACTACTGAATTTAGCTTGGTGTTGATCTTAATAAATTTTTCAGGTCGAGTCAAATCAACCCGATTATTATGTTGTTGATATATTTGGTGTCACTTTGCCTTTTAGACTATGGCTAATAATTTTCCGGGAGATGGGTATTTTCCCTAGGTTTAGAAATAGCTAGTTGAAAGATAGAACTAACAAATTGAACGCCGATTTTATTTCTAATTCTAAAATAAAACCTTCTAAATTGTAACCACGCTAATTTACAAAATTCTCTCTCTTGAGTAAGAAACTTAATTGGGTTTATTCGAATTTTGTTTTTTTGGAAAAAATTTTCGAAATCGGCAAAATTTGGGTTGGTCGATCGGCTTTCGATCGATCCCCGAGATGAAAATTCACGGCTAACCGACATTGTCAACCACTGAACACAATGGATTAAGCCATTCTTTTCCCCTTGACATTGCTCAATTAACCTCCCCCCCCCCCCCCAAATCAACAATTAGGATGTAATCAAGATAATAGTGGGTGTCAACGGTTGGCCCAAAAAGAGCTAACAAAGATGTGGTCTGAATGCACTAAAAGTCCACCTTATCCAAAGATCACACGTTCATACCGACACTATAAAAATAAAGCAACAAATTGGACAATAACGAAGAAGAAAGAAAGAAAGAAGGAGGGAAAGAAACCAGTCAATGGGTTCATCACGTTTTCCTCTTGTTGTTGAACCTGCCTTGTCGCCCCCTCTTTGAAAGTCCGCATTCGGGGAGTCGATCGGCACGTGCCGGTTGTTCCGGTCGTTTTGAGTTTGGTGGCTTTGACATTTGATGACATATTCATTGACGTTTACGAAAACGTGACTGATTTGGAACAAAATGGGTCGAGGAAGGTGCATCTGCTTTGCCTGTTCGCTCTCAAGAAAGGGAAGTTTCATCAGAACTCGCTTGTCATTTGATCTTTTTGCAAGAGAGCTTCGCGGAGTTCCGAAGGGCCAATCGAGGGTTGCGAGAGTTCCGATCCTATCGGGTCGAATGTTTGATCTCGCGACGTTCCGCATGAACGACGATGCGGCCCCACGACGTCGAAATTCCGCGGTCAGCACATGATAAATCCGATTGGACCTATGGAAAAGTCTTATCAAGGGCGAGGCCCGTGTGGACCGAAAGTCTTTCATTGGTGTTTTTTTTTTCGTCTTGGAAGCCAAAAATCATCGGTCCGATCTTTGGAACTTGAACGCGACGTCTTGGATCTAACTTTCGCGTGGCAAATCGAAGTCCAACCCTTGGACGTGACCATGATTGGGCGAATTCCTAATCGGACAATTCTGGACGGCGGCCGAGTTAGGTCAGTAATGACGTCGGGTCGTGCGCGGTCAAGGCAAAGGGCAAAATGAAAAACGGGGGTCAACGAAGAGCAACCCATGTCTCGCGCCGGTGCGTGTGAACAAGGAGGAGTCACGTTTTGTCCGCGGTCGCACGTTAGCACCGCTGCGCACGAAATCAGAACGTCAATACCAAACATTTCGGGGCCCAAGCAGCAACAGCAATTCTTGGCAATTCCGATTTGGCACTCCGGTGCAATGTTTCCTGCTGATATTTTGGAGATTTGTCGTTTGGGGGAACTCCCATACTCCTATGACCCGAAAGTCGGACCCAGTCGCACTTGGAACTGGTTCGAAACCGAAGTGGCCGGTCCGAGGTAGGTTTCCGGTTGGACAAGTGTCGGCTTGGCGGGCGTGCCAACCGTCGGATCACTCCAACTTTACCCCCGAATAGAAAGTCTAAGTTGAAATGAGCCGTAATTAAGACGCAAATCAAATATGCGCCATGGTAATGCCCGAAGAGGATTATTGATCTTCGCCCACTTTCACCAAGCAAGAGAAGGTCGCACGCATGTTATATTCCGTAGCTTGTGGTCAGTAATTCCTCGTCAGTCAAATGGCTCGAATTATTTGACCAAGAAAATTTTAAAAAAATAACGGCACTATTGATCGACCTCGTCTTCTAATACGAGAACAATCGATACATTAGAACCTCAGAATTTCTTTAATGGATTACTTAAAAAGTGTTCCTAGAGCATTCATCGATAAAATCCCCTTTAAAATATGGTATAAAGCTCGCTTTCTTATAAGATCTGCGTCCAGTGATCTCACTTCCAATCTATTTTTCCATAGAATAAACCACAAAAATGTGATTTTTTTGCTAATACAAGTTAGCCAGCTTCAATACACGTGTTATAAACGATCCGCATGCCACGACAACGACGCGGTGGCGGGGGGCCAACCAATTCGACTGGCAAGTCCGCGACGGCCTTCAGTTTCCTCCTTCTCCTCCTCCTCCATCTCCATCTCCATCTCCATCTAAATCCCTTAGCGGGGCCCCAAAGACCTTCCTAAAAATCACAAGCACGATGTCAAGTGGAGGGACGAAAATGAAAAAAAAAAATCATGTGCATTTGTCCCACATTAAATATCGTTATTATCATGCGACAAAGGTTGCATGAAACACGATGGGATTTTTTCAGATTTCCTGTCTTTATTATTATTATTATTATTATTATTATTATTTAGTAATTAAATTAAATTTAATTTAATTTGACGGTGCGAGGAGTTCGTGGGAAGGAAGTCACTGAATTCGAGGGCAGCACTCATGCTGCTCCGGGTCATGTGCCCGATCGGGGGTGGCCAACTTGAGGAACATGCCTTAGCCCACTTCGTTCGATGCACAAGTTGGGTCGATCACGTTTTCTTGCTCAGTGATTTCTGGCTCGATGTTTCGTGCGCGAACAAGGTTATGACTTTCGATTGGACCTTCGGCCGATGATGGCCAATGGGCTCGTTGGGTTCGAGACGCGATGGATCGAAACTAATCAAACGTGACCGAGCATTTTTGGTACGAATTCGAATATTTCTCGAATTGTAATTGACTCGATCCGATACGAAGACATCATGTCTCTACTTGATAAATCGCTCGATTTTGGTACATTGGGCTTATCGAGAATCGAGATGCTCTACATACGAAAAGGAAAATGAAAATCGAGGCGTGTTATTGAGTAAATTTATTCAAATAGTGACTTGGCTAATTCATTTAGCGTGTCGATTTATATTGATGAGTAATATTAGTGACATTAAGACTAATAACAAAGCCGGCAAACCATAAGTGGTACGACAAATTCTTATTGGGTATGTGAACGAGCCTACTGAATTATATAATCGCCCGTAATTCGTCGCATTAAACCGATATTCATTCAGAATTCGGCTCGTTACAAGAAAGAAAGGAAAAAAAAGAAAAAAATGAAGTTGCGACATCCAATGCATCCTCAATATTTTCATGGATCTCGTTGATAAGTTATCTTCGAATTATTTGATAAAAGCTATTATGCGCGAAAGCTATTATAAGTAAGAATTCGTAGTACTGACTACTGAGGCACGCTATATGAGGAAATAACAATAATAATATCTTCTCCTTTCCTCGTCGGTACAAAGAACGCGTCTCAGCGTCTCCTCCGTTCCATTCTTTCCTAATCTTCGCCGAGCAAAGAGCAAAAACCCACGCAGACAGAGTTCTCTCTCAAGAAACCCTGAAAAACCCTCGAGATTCGCGAAGCCATGGATTGGGTCCGAGGCAGAGAGATTGGCCACGGCGGCTTCGCCACCATCCACCTCGCGGCGCCCGTCGAGACATGCCCCTCCGGCCACCCTCCGTTGATGGCCGTCAAGTCCTGCGACGCGTCCCTGTCTTCCTCCCTCAGGCACGAGAGGTGGGTCCTGAGCGAACTCGGCGATTGCCCGCGGATTGTTCGCTGCCTTGGCGACTCTCTTACGGCAGAACGCGGCGGCGAGGAGCTCTACAACGTCCTGCTCGAATACGCCGCCGGCGGCAGCCTCGCCGACAGCCTGAAGTCCAAAGGGAAGCCCTTGTCAGAGCCCGAGATCAGACGCCACGCGAGGTCGATCCTGGAGGGCCTGGAGTTCGTCCATTCCAAAGGGTTCGTCCACTGCGACGTGAAGCTCCAGAACGTACTCGTGTTCCCCCGCGGTGGCGGCGACGAAGTCAAGATCGCCGATTTCGGCCTCGCCAAGAGAGCGGGCGAGCGGTTGGCGAAGGATGGGAATGAGGGCGGATTCGAATGGCGGGGGACGCCGATGTACATGGCGCCCGAGTCGGTGAACTGCAACGAGTACGAGCCACCCTCAGATGTCTGGGCGCTCGGGTGCGCGGTGGTGGAGATGGCGACGGGGAGGCCGGCATGGGGGTCGCGGGCCGAGTGCAACGCCTACGCCCTTATGATCAGAATCGGGGTCGGAGACGAAATCCCGGAGATTCCCGAAGGTTTGTCCGAGCAGGGGAAGGACTTCTTGATCAAGTGCTTTGCCAAGGACCCGAATAAGAGGTGGACTGCCCGGATGCTCCTGAAACACCCCTTCCTTGCCCTCGACTGCGCCGACAACGAGGTTGTAAGAGATTGCGGAGTCGAATTCGCGGATCCCTCTCCGAGGTGCCCCTTCGATTTCCAAGACTGGGTTTCGATGCAAAGTCCAAGAACAAGCTCAGAATCGGGCTCGCTTTCGCCCTCCTCGGAGTTGGATTCAGATCCGTCGTTCGCTACAGAGCACGCAGCGTCGGAGATCTCGTCGGATTCTTCATCGGCCCTCGACCGGATCGGCGAGTTGGCGAGCCACGAGGGGCCTAATTGGGAACATTCCGAGGGTTGGGTGACCGTGAGATGATCGGGACCGTTGCCCAGTTCCGGAAAGCAGAGTCAAGCTTCGGTAGAACAGAGCAAAACAGAGCAGAGTCCTGGGAGATTTTTTTTTTCCTTTTTTGGGGTCAATCCGAGGGTTCTGATTCAATTGATTCTTTTTTTTTTTCCTTTTTTTTTTTGGCGACTGTGGATACTGATTCGGTCCATTACAGTCGAGAGATGTACAGACAATTACTTCCTCTGATGCAATGCAAAAGAAAAATCGTATCTTTTTGCGGCCGCAATCTGTTTGTGCAAGTTGGGTCTGAATGCTCTGCACCCTTTTCTGTTGATTGGCGACTCATGAGGAGCGCTGTTTTTGGCCGGTAACACTTCATCGATTGCAGCGAAGCAGTTGCGATTTTATGAAGGCGGGGTTTGTTTTTTCTTTTTTTAATATTATCAACAAATGTCTCCGAGATATATTTGGTAAAAAAAATAATAATGGAATAGCGAAGTAATTGAATTATTAATTGCACATTTTGACAATAATCATTCGAACGAAGGTAGATCTAATCGGACACATTGAAGAAATTGGGTGTCGATGGCTCTCTCTGTTATCTATTCAAGTGAACCTATCGAGTTCCCATTGCGCATCTCATCGATCAACACAAGTTAAAGATGGAGTTTGCCATCTCGGTTGATCTTAAGAGATAGCCGGGGGGGCATGATGGTTGTCGCCATACATAGCAACAGTGTGGAGTTTTATGTTGGTGCGGAGGAAACGTGGATACGCCCTGATAAATATCAATGTAAGCAAATTCTAAGACGTTTGTCGTGAAAATCGAGCTAATCAAACCCATGTGTGCGTGATCCATGACGGCAAAGCATCATTTCAAAGAACGTGCGCTAACGAAGTCGGAACGTGACCGTCGGCGAGGTCCTTGTCAATCGCCTTCATCTTGTGGATAAATCCTTACTTGTCCCTTTTATGAAATTTCTCGAGCGCACGGTTTATCTTGTTGAAGTCACGCATGAGCGAAGCCAGTTAAAGAGAGAGACCGAGAGAGAGAGACAGAGAGGCGTAGCGGATACAAAACCTTAAAAACGACAGCGTTGATTTCGTCCTTCCCGAAATCCACTACGTTGACCGGTGGGACGGCTCGAAGGTATTCTCGTTTTGTGATGGGAAGCAACGAGGAAATTGTGGGATTTGGTCTGCAGAACGTAGAAGCCCACGTGAGCTTTTCGATTCAACGATCTCCGGCCGACTTGGGTCCCGTCAATAGTCGGAAGTCGTGGTGGTTCCTTAAGACCGGCCACCCCCCCGAGAGCACGCGCTAGCAAGTTCTGTAGATTATCCATCTCGATTGTCGACGCCGTCAACTTTTCCGGCGATATTCACACGATCGGGTGCTTCCAAAACCCGATCGGATCAATCCATCGACACGGCGTCCTTCCGGGTTGACTGACGCCTTTTCGCTCGTGGCTATACTTCCAGATTTTTTTTTTCGTTCCGTATCGAATCGATGTCTTTGGGATCCTACATCGATGTCGATAATGACGGGCCGAATGAACTGAGTCAATTTTGGTCGAGAAGAGGGGGGGAAAAAGCAAAGGGTGGGTGGGAGACTAGTCAATTTCCAAAGGCGACGAAATCGGAAGACCACCGAACGTGCAGCCGCCGAAAAGGATGCCACCAAGTGCGGTCAAAGGCAGAGGGAGGACTTCCCCACTTCCCCCCCGGCCCCCTCAAGTGCATGCATGCAGCCTTGGTGGCCCACCTGCCGCACCGATTTCTATATCGGAGCCGCGGCCGGGCCGCCGGAAGTGTTATCCTGTGCGCCTGATTCAGGTCGATTGTTGGATGTTTAAGAAATCCACACGAGGGGGCTCATGAGATTAAACGGTTCATATGCACTATACGGAAGAAGAAGAAGTTAATATCATGAAGAAATTTCACCGATGCATCCCTAACGTGTTTATCATGAATCGATTTTCGCGTCACGAGAGCTTTCGAACTGGGATACCCGTGCTGTACTTAAACCTGTGGAATGGATGGGTCGGATGGAGCTTGATTAGGATAAAAAATGATCTACCTTAAATAAGCCCATTCATTCCAATTTTTTACAATGCAAATCTAGTGATTTGCAGTCGATTCAAACCATAAACCATTACCAATCCATATCCAATCCATATTACAACGTAACTTCAGTATTCAACCGAGTTTAGGAAAACAGCCCGTATCAAAATTGAGGAGAGAGAGCAGGGTGATCGAGCGAGCGCGAGAGAAAATACAAAAAGAAGAATTATATAAGTGAATTGAGTCGAAATAAGCTGTGAATCCATTTATGACATGTTTTAATACTTCTACTATGTTTAAAACTCGTTCGTTCGTGACTCGATTATTGAACAAGATTCAATCGCAAAATAACTCGGTTTAGTGTATAGATTAAGAAACGAATTTGTGGCCGATTTTGACGGCTCCAACAGAATTGACTTCAAGTTAACTTTCATGCATTGCATATGGTCGCTTTCCGATTTTTTGGGGGTAATGAAGCGGCGCAAATCCTCCCCCGGCGTGCGATTGGTGCGGATTACGGCCGCCGTCGCGAGCAGACCGGTAGTTCCGGCGGCGTGGGGTTTACCAAGTGGGCGTCATCGTGCGTGGTGGGGGTGGGTCCCGCGCTCTTGAGGATCTTTTCCCTTCCGTTCTTTTCGCCGTTGATTTGATGACGATGACGATGACGATGATGATGAGGCGGCGCCGTTCCCTGGCCGTTGGTTCTTCGGTTTGGCCTCTCCCCGCTGCGTAAGACCAAGAAGAAGGGTCTGGCTCCAGGCCCGAGCGAGACGGCGGAGCCCCTCGGCTTCGACGGCGACGTCGTGGACTTTGCGATCTTCTTTGCATGGCTCCGTCTGTCGATATTTTCCGGGCGTTCCGGAATTTTGTCCCGATATGGCCGACCCGAAGAGAGTACGTGCTTCGATAGGTCTTTCGATTCACGAATGTCTGAAGCACATGAGGATTCTCCGATCGGTTACTTTCAGTATCGCATATTCGAAACTAATGTCTTAATCATGCTCAGTTCGAGATGGCAATCGTTATTTTTTTGCTCTTCGAATCATTCTTTCGATTGGCACTGCCGGCTTCAGCTTGCCCGAATAGGCCACGGAGCGATCCGATTGGAATTTTTTTTTTGAGTCGAGGGCTCTGATTACATTGACTTGCAAAATTGAGAATTAAATTGATGCGAATTATGTTTGTTCAGGGACCAAACTGAACAGTTTTCCTCTTTGTTTATCACCCTAGCCAAAGTCGTCGAGTCAACAGCTGAAATGTAGAAGTATGGAAAGGCTGGTCTATTTAGAGTTCAATATATCGCCCTAAAATCCATCCCCTTTATTTATGTCTTGCATGGCGGTCGTGTCCGGCGGGACGCTGTACATTACATTATATTATATTTAAGATAGTCGACATTTATTATTATTATTATTATTATTATTATTATTATAAATTGCCTAATAAGTTTAGAACGTTGGCTAATTTTTTTTGATAAATTGGCTAAATTAAAAAAGTTTATAATCGAATTGACCGCCATAAGATAAACTTATGACATTTTGCACAATTATCTAATGAAAAAGGTGTGGAAATATATGCTCTGACAGGAAATGAATGGTACAAAGATAAAATAAAAGTCCCATGAACATGGCATCACGTCCCGGATTCTTTAAATAATTTCAAGCTCGAAGATCATAGGGGCATCTGTCGACTGTCCCATAACTATGAATGATTTTCAAGTTGACCATATCGATGGATACTGTCAATAAATACATGTATCAAGATCATATTGATAGATGAATGTCGTGTTCTTCGTTAATTGTTCTTTCCTTTGCTCGAGTTGACCATGTGTATAGACCCAAACGGTGGACCGGACTGGTGCCTGGCATATGGATCTCGTATATTAGATATTATTACCTCCATAAGAGCATGCTCTTCCATACTTGGTCAACATAGCTCGATTTCGACCTATCTTTCCATGTTTTAAAGTATAAGAGCATGATTCCGCATATTGCATGATGCGCTCTGCTCGATTCGGCTCGACTCAAAGTCAGCTTAGGGTTAGACATCGAATTCGAGCATCCATCTGACTGTGTAAACGAACCAGCACGCGGGGGCAAAGAGAAAGTGCCACCTCACCACTCTCGAATCGTGATAGGAAGTGATAAAAAGGGACATATTGTGACAAAATCGATTTAGGTGGTGCGTTTGGGTTCATGAAAAATGCCTTATTCAATTTCGGCATTTGGTTCATATAGAAAAATGAGTCAACTTAAAATGTTTACTTAGTCAATGGAAAAAGGCTTTCCTACCAAAATTTTAATTTAGGAAAATCATTTCTTCTTTGAAATAACCGGAAAATGTTTTTCAAAATATGATTAGATATTGCCGCTTGGACCAGAAACCTTACTCTTGAGTATGAAAACTCCGATGTTAGTTCTCGGGTCCTGACATTCAGGATAGCTTTAAAAATATATTTTTAAAATTTTCGAAATTTTAATGATTTTTTATTTACAAAAGCCCCAACATCATATCGCGGCCTTAGTGCATGAACTGGAGTTCATTGAGGCTAGGCCTAAATCTCTAGGCTCATTTCAAATGGCCACTGATGCTCGGTCCCGTGGTACCCGAGGCCGGGTCTATGAAGGCCATGCTCAAGTTCCTAATACTCAAGCTCTAGTGTTCAATACTTAGGCCTAGGTCCACGAAAGCTGTGTGTGGATTGTTGATGATGGGGCTCAAATTCTTAATTAAAGAAACATCCATGCTTATAAGAATATTCTAAACAAAATTCAAAATTTTATTTATTTTATTTATTTTGTGGTTTTTTTCATCATCTACATCAGACGAGTTTGAGCTAGGCCTCGGTGAACTCAAGCATCATCGGAATTTGGCAAGCTAGGTGAGGCTCAAGCCTTACTAGAGTTGTAGGAGCCTCGCCTAACTTGCTAAGCTTCAGTGACCTAGGGCAACAACTTGTGGGTGATTGGTGACCAGCCAAAGAAGAAGAAGAAAAAAAAACAAAAAGAACAAAAATAAAAAAAATTAAAAATGAGAAAAATATATTTAAATAATTTCCCTCAGAATACCTAACAACATAAAACACTATTTAAGTCTAGACCAAAAATCAAAGAGTAAGTCATTCTCCTAGAACATGATTTCTAAAAAAAAAAATCAAAATTGGTTCATTTTCCGCAAAAAAATTATTTGAGGGAAAACTCTATGATGATGAGAATTACTTTTCGAAAAATCATTTTCTTAGGAGAGCGAATGGTTTTTCATTGTTTGATGAAATGTGATTAAAAACTGTTTTGTTTTTTTTGGTGTTTGGATTTCATTTGAAAAGTAATTTCAATTTCACGACTTGTTCCAGTGACCCATCCCTAGGCGATAATTACTTGACTATATGACTTGTTTTTGCAATGATGGTGCATTGCTATTAGTTTAGGATATTGAACTAATTAAGATTAAGCGAGGGATTACATGCAAATTAACAAGTGCTGAATTCTTTCTACCATGTCGAATGAACTTATGTGCATGGTGGAAATTATTCATTTGATAATTCAGCAGGCACCGGAGTGGGCCCTTTTTCTTGCAAACTTGGCAATATTTCTAAAATTTATAGAAGCCCACAATTAACTGGGCTAATTTGCTAAGTATTCTTGGGCCGTGCAAAGACATATGAAAGAAAAAATGACTCGACGTCGACTATTTTAGGCTATGATTTTCCCTGTTTCGCTATGCATAATGGCTTCTTCGATATTTTAACCAACAAAAAACCAAAAAGGCCCGCGCTAATAGAGAGACAAGGCACATCCAAGAAGACGATAATACCGATCACACTCCATCAAACATCTGAAAAGACTACTTTCTTCATTTGAGCGACGTGGAACTTACCATCAAGTGATTTGAAGAACCCATGATTCTCTTACTTGAATCCCGCTGCTTCCTTGAGCTTCTACGGAACCATGGTTGTCTTGCACAAGATGCTTTGGCTAAAGGAAGCATAGATGATCACTCTCCTCTCTTCTCGAATGGATATATAGGGCAACTCTACACACGAATGAGCACTCTCGCATGGGTGATCCCTACCTTCTCTGCTCGAATGGGTCTAGGGAAAACTCTATACGCGAATGGCACGTCTATGCTTCCTCAAGTCTTATCTTACTCAAGCTTTCCTACCAAACTACATTATCTTCTCAAACGGATATATGGCAACTCTACACTCGAATGAACACTCTTGCATAAGTGATCACTACCCTCTCTTGTCAGATGGGTATAAGTCGAACTCTATACACGAATGGCATGTCTACGCTTACTCAAGTCTTATCTTACCATAGCTTTCCTACCAAACTACAACAATGTCATTCGATTGTCGTGGTTAGAATTTGTTCGCCTTTTATCTTAATTAATTCAAGCTCTAGTCAATTCATTCTCTGTTAGAAATAAAATAAGATCAAGAAATTTAGAGGACGTCAAACTTAAAAATACAAAATAAAACAGTTCAAATAGGAAGAAAAACCTTGGGAAAATGAACATAGAAGGCACGCCTGGTGGGACTCGAACCCACAATCGTCTGATTAGAAGTCAGACGCCTTATCCATTAGGCCACAGGCGCTGTTGCTTGCTCATTTCGCACTCATTTTTTATAGATTGAAATTTTCAGTTCTTAATTCAAGTCCTCTTAGTTACGTAACTCCATTGGAGGTACGAGGGAAGCGAGGGAGAGAGAGAGAGAGAGAGAGAGAGAGCGAGAGCGAGCGCGCGCGAGAGTGGGAGAGCGAGCGCGAGAGAGGCTGACGTTCTAGGGTTTGAGCGCGTGATCTGAGCATACGTAATTGATTCTCTTCCTTCAAGGCAATGGTGAGTTTGATTTGGAATTCGATGACGCATGTGTGTGAGAAAGAGGTGTGCTCTCTGTGTGCAGGCGCCGTCGTCGAGTGTGAGGAGAGGGATAGAGAGTGGTGTGTGGTGGTGAGGCCGCGAGAGCCCCGAGCGAGAGGCTTTTTGAGTGTTAGGGTCCGTTTCTTCTCCCCCCCGTCGCCGGCGCTTCTTCTCCGGTTCCCCTCATGGATCGCAAGCTCGTGGTGCGTGTGGTTTTGCTTTCCGGGGTTGCAGAATCTTGGCTCTCCGTGACCGCGTTTCTTGATTTTGATTGTGGTCGGCTGGATTCCCGATTTTCAGGTTCTGGGTATCCCGTGGGAGGTCGATTCCGATGGCTTGAGAGAATACATGAGCAGGTTTGGTGAATTGGAGGATTGTATTGTCATGAAGGTGTGTTGTCTTCTCGTTCTGTTTCGTAATTTGACTGAATAGATAACAGGGTGTTTAGGATTCGTGGATGGTAGGCTCCTGGGCTTTTACTCTTTCGATCTTTTTTACAAATCCGTGTGATTAAGTTGGTGCTTTGCTCTTTTTAGCAAATACTTGAGATTGTAATATCAGAGATGTTGGTCCGTCACTCTCTTAAATTGGAAGTTATGACTCTTGACAGAAGCACATAATAATGAATATCTGAAAGTCTTATCTTTGGGAATGATGTCGCGCCAATATTGAGCATGAATTTTTCCCTCGATGGGGGGAGACCTTGTAGACTTGCATAGACTCTGTTTTTGGTTGAGTTTGAATATGTTCCCACCAGATCAAGTTGCATGAGATGCTCCTCCAACTATTGAAGGTCGTGCTGTGAGCGGTTGAGTAACCAACTGTATGAAGAAAATAACGATAGTGACTACCTACTTAGAAGAAATACCTTCTTCTTCCCTTAGATTGTCATGTGTTTGGCCATAAGATCTTTCTAACTGATCTTGATGAAGCTGGACATCTTGTTCAAAGTCATCCAAACTCAACCTGACTCTGCTATGTCGATTCTTCTTGTCTGCAACCAGGCTTCCTGTTCCTTACTAAACGGCTGTAGGCTACCCCTGTGTCAACCTCCCTGATTGTCATCCTATTTTTCTTCTTTGTCAGTGCCAA
This sequence comes from Melaleuca alternifolia, assembly GCA_019926035.1. NCBI lineage: Eukaryota > Viridiplantae > Streptophyta > Magnoliopsida > Myrtales > Myrtaceae > Melaleuca > Melaleuca alternifolia. The sequence goes on along the minus strand of JAGKPW010002249.1, from coordinate 699,415 downwards.
GCTTTCTCTAACGTCAGAAGCTTTAGTCCATTCTGCTAAAATAGCATCAATTTCGTTGTAAACCTATCAACAAGAATTCCATTTACATCTTTAGCTAATACTGCAATGCCTGGTTCTTTTTCTCTCTATCTTTCCTTCCATTCCCCCAGCCCCTCCCATCCAGACCCATATATACTTGAATGGTTGACATGTTCAAGCTGAAACAATCTTTATCGATCAGCTTACCAACCTTTGGCTTTTTAAGACAGCTTCCTCCCTAAAAGGATGTAGCACATGATCTCTTTTGGCTGTGATCCAGGCATCTTTTCACAGTCAGATTAACCCCTATAAATCTGCCGAAGGAACCCATCTTTATTGATTTTTTTTTCTCTACTATGCTGCCCTACTCACTCACTGCAGCCAGATGCCTCCGTTTCCTGGAAGCATTTGGCTCTTTTCTAGCATCTAAAAGAACAGGCATTAGGATATACTAGAGGATTCTGTATGATTTTCCTAGCTAATTATGCTAGAGGAGCAAGCTTGACTGTTGAAAAATATACTCTTCTTGGCTTTAATTAGAGTGATTACTGAAGTTGATACATGAAGGAGGACACTTTTCTAAGAACAAGCTGGGTCATTTGTTTAATAGAATTATTTGGTAGAAGTTAGCTTTGTGATTACCGTTATTGCAGAATTACTATTTCATTATTACAATGTTTGTATTTTTGCCTGTGATTGTTAGCATGTGGATTGTTTTCAGTCAGACTGCATATAACATTCTCCTCTTCCATTTTTAGGAGCGCTCAACTGGTCGATCTCGTGGTTTTGGATATGTGACTTTTGCATTGACAGAAGATGCAAAGGTTACTTTTTCTTGTTACCTGCTTCATTAAAATATATGCAGATTGGTTACTTTGAACTGAAAATCTGATCTCCCTGCAGAGTGCATTATCCAGTGAGCACCTTCTTGGCAATAGAACACTGGAAGTGAAAGTGGCTACGCCAAAGGTTATTATTATGCAAATAAGAAACAGGTCCCTATATGTATGGATATAGATACTTTCAAATTATTTACCTTTCTCCTCTTTGACAGGAGGAGATGAGAGCCCCTCCAAAGAAAGTTACCAGAATATTTGTTGCTAGGATCCCACCATCTGTTACTGAGTCAACCTTCCGGAGGTAATTAATCAAGTTGACACGATACAGCTTGTCTGACTGTTGAATTATAGAAAGTCCTGACAAACATGATCCTTGTTTTTGGCAGTCACTTTGAGAAATATGGCGAGATATCTGACTTATACATGCCAAAGGTGATCTCCCCCTCCCCCCTCCCCCTCCAACAAAAAAAAGAAAAAAAAGAAAAGAAAAAGAAAGACGGTGCATGGATTGTATTCCAATCATTAAATTTTAAGGAAGTGACGGACTTGGTCCATATACAAATGCTGTTGAAAAAATTTAATACTGTGCATACGTGTACCTTTGCATTGTCTGTGCTAAGTATGTGTAAGTTCTATCCAGGGTGTATATTTCCTTTTCTGACATATGCTATTTACAGGACTATGCTTCAAAAACGCACCGTGGAATTGGTTTTATTACTTATGCAAGTGCAGGTTAGTCCATTTTATGAAGAATCTTTTATTTTGTTGATCAGTTCTCTTTGTTTCTTTTGCGAATAGAGAAACGATGCCTTAAATGGAAAATGCATGGCATGACAGGTACAGGGCTCTACATACTTCTGGAGATGACTTAAGTAAATTACATCTTGCATGCATCAGAATACTTTTCAAGGTTGATTTTAGGAGGAAGCTTGTACTTTCAGGATATGCAGTTTCAGAGAATGTCACACAGCATAGATTGTTGTAGCTTCTTTATTTCGCTTTAGGTTCTCAACTTGTTGCTAAGCAGCTTGCCAGCAATTCAACTGAAGCCAATCTGTGACTCAAGACATCTGGCTATATTGTAATATCAAATTGTTGGTTGGGGCAATCTAATAGAGAAAGTTGATCTTCTTGATAGTTAGTTTAAAATATGGGTTGACATGATTGAATAACTATATGAGGAATTCACCTGATGTTTTTTGGTAGTTTCATGGAAATCAAATGTCTGTCCTTTGATAGTCATTGATGCTTCTTTGCAGACAAATACTAAGTGCTAATATATCCTATCACTGGCAAATGTTTGCTGAGATGGAAATATAAATCATTGGTCTTTGCTATTCTGTATGTTCATGTTGCATAGGTTTGATGATGTGGGTGATTGTGGTCGTCGCTCACTTTGTATTACTATCAATTGGGACGTTCATGAATTTTGGGACCATTGTGATGGGATGAATCTGCCCCTCTCTCTCTGTCTCTCTCATATTAGAGTAGATATCATTGATCTCCCTTATTCCTGATGTTAGACTCAGTGGACAATTTAATGGCTGAATCTCATGATCTTGGAGGGTCCACAGTTATCGTTGATCGTGCAACTCCAAAGGTATGTAAAATTGCACCTGATATCTCATGCTATATGGAAGTCCTTTTCTTGGCAGATTCCAGATGAAATAATATCAAAGTCATATTACTTACATAGCAAATCTACTCCTTCCAGCTACATCTCACATTGTCATATCTCAGGAAGAGGACTTTCGACCAATAGGCAGAATGGCACAGGGACCAGTAGGCAGAGTGGCACAGGGTGGATATGGTGCATATAATGCTTATATATCAGCTGCTACTAGATATGCAGCTGCTGGTGCTCCAACCTTATATGATCATCCAGGCTCAAGTTATGAAAGTAAACTCCATAAGTTCATCTTCATTTGCAATCTACATGACTGACTACTTAATGCATTAATTCACTTCCTTACCATTTACTGTTGTTTTAATGGAGTAGGAGGCGAATATGCTCGAGGAATGGGGAAAAAAATATTTGTTGGCAGGCTTCCTCAGGAGGCAAGTGCAGAAGATCTTAGGCGGTATTTTGGTAGATTTGGGGCAATACTGGATGTCTATGTTCCGAAGGTAATAAATGTGAATTTATAGTGCAAAAGATGACTACTATCGAGGTCATTTTGCTCGAAGAATGCTTTCTTCATGCAGGACCCTAGGAGATCAGGACATAGAGGTTTTGGCTTTGTAACTTTTGCGGAAGATGGAGTAGCTGATCGTGTTTCTCGCAGACCACATGAGATTTGTGGACATCAGGTACTAAAGTAAACCCCTCATAAGTTTCTTTTAATCAAATGCTGATTTTTCTAGAATTTCTCACTTTACTGCTTCTATTTATGGTATGGGGTTGAGAGAATCTATTCTTTACAAATGGTTTGGTAGATCATATGATTTATTTTAAAAGAAATTTACTACATAAATCTACACTTGTTATGACCAAATTCTGTTTATCGATAAAGTGACTAGTTTACATGGGTCATGTGAGCTTTCTCCTTGGAAGCGAGTGCACCAACCAGGATAAGAACATAACTCTTTGACGGTAATTGGATTACATCTATCCGTGTTGGCACTTTTTAGGTTCAGCAAACTTTGGACTGATCGAATAAATTTTCTGGTACTTGTGATGCCATCTAGATATAGGATATGGTAAAATGTAAGCTGAACTAGTCTTTGTGAAGTCATAGGAGACCCTGGGTTTGAAGTCCTAGATGCTTCTGAAGTTTAATGCTATGCTTCTAGTTAGTAGCTCAGTGAGCATTTATAGTTTCTTATTAGAAGGGATACTAGATGAGTGTAGATGCTATGAGAGGAGCACTTTCCTTTCTTTTTTCATGATCAGTTTTCTCTTCTTTGAGTTGTTTTTCAGGTCGCAATAGATTCAGCTACCCCTGTTGATGATCCTACTGCCGGAGGAAGTTTAATGATGAGTGGTGCCGAACCCTTTGGAGGCTATGGTGGTCCAATACGTTCCTACGGCAGGATGTACGGAAGCCTGGATTTTGATGATGTAAGTAGGCCAGCTCCTTTGCATGACTCGTTTTCTGAAGCGAGTATGATTTCACTAATTGGTAGGGGATGCTCTTTTCTGTAGATGCAGTGGGGTTATGCATATGGTGGCGTGAGACCATCGAGAGCCGATAGCAGGTATAGGCCATACTAGGGATGTGGTGATTCTTGCATTTCCAGTTCGACATTGTCGAGGATGCTGACTGTATGAAGTCGCGAGGCTCCGTTGAGGAATAGCTAGGTTCCTGGATGGTTCAAGATGATGCCTAAGCACATTGGTGGGCGGTAGTATGATGGTTTTAATGAACTCTTGTTTCTCATTATTGGAATATTATTTTGTTCTTTAATGTGTATTAGGAATAGAAATTGTCCAGATTACTTTATAGCCTTCATGGCTATGTTGATCAAAATCTATATATGGTTGCGGTTTCTCTTAGATTAACTTTGGACTGGCTTTTGATGTGGGAAGAGCATGTTAGATCCGAAACTGAGAGTTAGAAGTGGAACTTGGTGGGCCGCATAGGATCTTAGTTTTCATCATTTTGCTCAAGTAAAGATCTCTCATTACTGCGTCATGCCAAAGTTGCTGTCTGATGTTTCAAGTTCGGTTCTTGATTAGCTCGACATGAGAGGATTTGCCTACGCTTCTGTGAGCATAATTGAGCTAGAGAAGAGACATGTTGCATGTTATCCATTGATCTCAGGTTTTCATGTTGATTCCGGATGCTTGTTTTTGAAAGGGTAAACGTCACTAGAGATGTCCGTACTTTTCCTCGAAAACTATAGCTACTGCCGTTTGGCCTTTTTCCAAAATTGTCCGTCTACTTTTTAAGAAGTGTCATCGGTCATTTTCGGATTGATCCGGTGACGAAATTTACCAGGCGTGGCTCTTTTGGGTTTTCCCATGTTTCGATGTTGACGAACTCTCTCCAACCAACTCAACACCCAAAACCTGTAATACGTGAACAGTTGCTCGATTCGACCCAAAAAAGAAAGAAAGGAAAGTGACTGCTCGTGATCATCCCTTGTGGTTAAGGCAGTAAGCTTGACGTGCTTGAAGAAGCACAAGCTGCTATGGCTGCGAGCTCGATGCGGATCGACGAGTGCCCATGGTGCCGAGCTTGATCAAACTCCAGCGGCCATGGTCGAGCTTGACGAAGTGCTCTCTGTCTCTCTCTTTCTCATGCATTTTGTCTTTTTATGTTGGCTGATGGGTATGTTTAGTGCAATATAGAAAATTTCACGAGTCATAACAGGACGGATATGCTTTAATAGCCGACTCAGCAAACAGGTTGTCAATGTCGGTACAAAAAGAGTATCGCTTTTCAATAAAAAAGATACAGAAGAAAGACGGTTTTCGTTTTCAGACAAACCTACAAAGACCACTGATGATGATGCGAACCCCTTTTGAAAATCAGATCCGTCCGTCATGATTTAGCAAATCAACAAAAATTATGAACTTCTCTATCAAGACAAGTGCAAAGTTGCGCCAAAATCAAAGCAAAGGTTCCCAAAATGTTGATCTACTCATTCTCTAGAATATATTATCCCTATCATTGTCCCTCACTCGTACGTTCTTTCTTTTTGTTGAATCACGTTGCATCCTTTTTTCCGGATTCTCACATTCAACGGAGGAACCTCGGTTCTTTCAAAAGACTTGAAGTTCGTCCACAATGTCGTGACTCGTGATCCAGGATTCTCGATCTCACAAGCCATCACTGTAAACAACTGCACGTTCAACATCGCCTCCCCCGTTTTCCAAACAGAGATATGAAGAAAGTGGTCCAGACTTCTTTCCATGGTCGGCACAGATTAGGTGAAACTTCTCATTGTATTAGTCATTCAATGCACCTAAGATAAGTTTTTCCCTCGATTCTCCCGCTCAATTTATTCGATCATTGTACTTGAGTTAGGTTTCAATTAACATTCAACTTTCGAATCGTCAAGTCGGTAACTTCGACGATGCATGCAACACGCCTAATTGGACATCTTTCGGCAAATTAAAATGAACTGAGAATGACCCTTGACTGGATCGCAAACTCTTGATTTCTTTCCATCCCAACATCGAGTTGACTTGCTCGTATCAGAGTCGAATGGAATTGCCTGGTTCCAATTGTGAATGTCTGCTTAAGAACTTGGGTGATCACTTCAGTGAATTACCACGCAATACACATCGATTGTTGCCGAACATCATCAAAAGCAGAAAGATAACATTACGCGGAGTGATGATTTTCTAATGATCGCTTTATATGAATCAAACAGTTCTATATCGTGTTATACAACATATATAGAAAAGAATCTGAGAACACATACAGCTAGCCTGTTTCGGCGAAAGGAATTCCCTAAAGCTTTGAGAGAAGTTGAACAGGAGAAGAAGAGGGTGCGCAATTTTAATCAGATAGGTCTTTGGCAAGGTATCAACTTTGAGTCGATTTCGTAGAAACTACAGTTCGGGGCAGCGTAAGCAATTCCTGAAGGAGTCCACTCGGAAAGGCCTGCGAAAGATTATGTTCTTCTGGGAAGCCTTGGAATCCTGAAGGCACTGCGAGATCGAGCTTCTCATTTCTTGCGCCCTTATCTCGGCCGTTCTCAGTTTGTTCAATATCCTGTCCATCCCTGCGGATCGCTTCTTTTCCAGTTTCATCTGAATCACAAAGTACATATTCGCAAAGTGAATAAAATTGATCTCCGTGACTAATACCCATGAGAATTCGAATATCGGACTGCATCATACGCGAGGAGTTTGAGTATAGGCTCATAATAACTTAGTGCATTGTCAGAGCCAAGGTAGACAAAGCTGTTTTGAACTTCGAAATTTAAAGGCTAGACCACACATGACCCGTTCCATTTCTGAGATGAACTTCCTGTCCGTCGTGCACAATTTTAGCTTAAATGAGGTCCTCGTACATAGAGAAAATATTCCCCTCTGTTAGCAAAAATTAAGGAAATGCTCATTTATTTTTCATCTTTTCCCTTAACATCATTAAGTAGCTACCAAATGAGCCATCGTTTGAGCTGAAATAGTGAAGGGCCAACCTCTAGTTTCTTGATTGCTGCTTCTGCTTTTGCCTTCTGTAGATTTTCCCAGGCCGTGATCTTTGCTTCTTCCCTCTGCAACCTGCCAAAGAGCAAATTCATGCGCATATCAGCTTATGCAACATCTCTGTCCATATGTCAGATTCTACTTACTAGCGCCTTCATCGGTGTTCCGATCAACCCAAAAACATTATTTCACTAGAATGGCACAAACAAGTCAGGATACCTAACACTGGCATTGAGTAGAACAATACCAGGACATGTTCTTCGTGGCCTCGACCATGTCCCAAGATGATCCTTGGGCTTCGCCCCCACCAAATCTATTCGAGTCCTTGACGCTTCGCCCGCCATTTCTAGAGAATCTCGTGGCATGCCTCCTGGACCAGCTAACTGTGGTTGCCCGCTTGTCTATTCCCACGTCTCGCACTTCCAACTTCTCGGATTGTAACCTCTGGGATGGAGGAGATTGACAATTAGAAGGCCTGGCTTTTGGAGACGAGCAGGGGCTACTCTTTGGGCTCATCTGAGTCGCCATGTCCCTTCGTGAGACGGCGCGAGAAACCCCATTTTCGTTATCCTCGGTGCAATCGAATTTCTCATCTGCAGATCGTCAAACCTTTAAGGTTCCAAGCTGACATCATCCGAATTTCAAGCTGAAGAAGAGGTCCATTTAATTTAAGCTTTAATCCCAACAAAACCAAGAATCGAATTCTCAGTTTCCACCAAAAACAGAGAGAGAGAGAGAGAGAGAGAGAGAGAGAACAAGCCACGAATCTTATCTTCTACAAGCTCAGCCAAAAACTACAAGAACCATCTTGAGAAGAGCCTCTCAACCAGAACATACCTCAACATTATCCAGAAATCATTTCTAAAACTGAAGCACAGGCCCTGTTCACACACACCCATAATGCACGACCAATCACAGCAGCAGCAACCACAATAAGGAGAAAACAAACAAGTCAAATGGGAACTCACCCACCATCTCCGACCACCCAAGGCCACCAGCAGACCGACCGACGTTGCCATCGTTATTTCCCTTCTCACTCGGCACGCCGCCACGACCCAACCCGACACAGCCCATCACTCCTTCGTCGGCCACCATCACGCCCGTCGCGAACGGCGACCCCACGGCATAGCTCCGCCCGCTCCACCCGTCGACGCACGGCGAGTAGTAGCAGGGGTAGTACCCGGACTGGCCCAGCGGCCCACTCTTCGACTTGGGCCTCCTCTGGTAGCCGTTGGGGTGGGCGGGGAGGTGCGAGTTCTTGAGGGAGACGGGGCTGCAAATCCACCGCTCGGCGTCTTCCCATTTGGAAGGCAAGGTCCTGTTGCTGTTGAAGGGCGAGAACGAAGGCGACGAAGCCGGGTTCACGTGGGCTCTACTGCCACCGGCGGCGCCGGCGCCAGACGGGACGCGCTCCGAGGTCCAGCCCTTGGGGGTGCCTAAGTCGTGGAAGGGAAGAGAGTTTCTCCTCTTCATCGACAACGACGGTGGTGATGGAGACCAGGAAGGGACGAGGATGTGGAGGCTGAATCGATGCTCAAGATTTTGACGGAATTACATTATTACGGAGACTAAAAAGAAAGAAGAAGAAAAAAACAAAAAAAAAAAAAGGAGTAAAAAGACGTAAATTTTCCTGCTTGAAGTTTACAGTTCATAGGTTTGCCGCCAGAAGACAGCCATGAATAAAGATTAGCAGGACCAAGAAGAAGTGGGACTGGTGTGCAGCGTCAAACATCTGGTCGTTTTTGTCATTGTGGGGGCCTACGTTGGTTGATCTTTCTTTTTCTTAACATAGAAAGAAGAAAAGGAACACCATCTTAATATTGTGATTTTCAAAGGTGCACACAGGCTATATTACCAAAGTTCGGGTCGAACTGTATAGTATCTCCGAGATATGCTAAACTAAGATAGGGGAATACTTTAGCTTGTGTTATAATGTCGAAAGTAAGAAGATTGAATATAAATGAGTGACTATTAGATGTAGAACGGCGATGAGAGACGGAAATGATGAAGGACAATAAATTAGTGATTTCACGGGGGAGAAAAACTTTGATATTGCCGAGTAAGTAAAGTGGCAAAGATGACACAAAAACTCTATGATCATCGCATTCGCAATATGCTTCATATTGTATATAGAAATAGGTTTCTCATTGGTCATTTTTGGTTCCTTAAAAAGAAAGTTCGTTGATGGTTCCACTTATTACACTAGCCCTAAGAGGTTAAAATGTATTAGAAAAAAATAAAGAACAACTTACCTCACCTTTAAATGATCTAGTGTTGAAGATATCAAACATATACTCGATTATCTGTAGAGACCATTTTTCACCTTAGCATTAATTATGTATTTGTTCCTATTTATGAAGTTGTCATTTTCTTTCTAAAATGCCCATCCCAAAACCCTAAATTCACACACCTACCCAAATCAATACTACAAGCAAGATGCCAAAAGGAGGGTACTTTGGCATTTTCAATATATATTTTTGCTTAGAGGTATGCAAATGATATTTGCAAAAAGATAGAATTATGTTAAAAGTCGTTTGATGAAAATAAGCTGCATTTTTTGTGATTTTATTTGTATAAGAGAATATGAATTATTTTTCCAACTTAATCCTTTTAAGAATTAAGATAAGAGTGAAGCCCGTATCATGCACAATCGAAGATTTTGTTATGCTACTGCCAACTGATTTAATAATGTAAAATTATTTTATAAAGGCATGGCTTACTATTTAAATATTCCAACAATCCCTCTCTTGCGTGGGCTGTACTTTGGCCTACGTCTAAATGATGGAGATATATATTTAGGAAGGTCAATATGGGTTTGGAAATATTTGAATTTGGAACATTTTATTATGATACCATATGAAGTCTTGTGATCATTAATAATCATTCTAAAAGACTAAGCTTTTAGATAAAAGCATAGCTTAATTTTTAAATATTATAATATGAAAATATGCAGTTGAGGAGGCAAATAACGATCTGAAAATATTTGAACATAGAATCTCTTACTTTGATATTATGTGGGATTTTATGAGACTATCACCAATTATTGTATTTATTTAAACTGTTATATAAAAGTATGATTTAATATTTAAATATTCAAATACGTGTAATATAACAACTGAACAAAAATGACCCATTTTACATCCAATGGACTTACTTCATAAGAATTTATAAAAATGACTTGTTATACATCTGATAGAGTTATTTCTTGAGAATTTAGATTAGCATTTCACTCAAAAGGACTTAATTCCTTGAAAATGAAAAATCTCAAATCATATTACTGCATAGCATCTCTATTCATCGTATTATTATGCCCATTTACACATACATAAAAGACTACCGACACTTGAGGATGTAATAGTTTGTTGCATAACTCATCTTAAAAATTCACATAGTTCAACTTGTCCAAAGGTAACGGTGACAAAAGGCTCAGAATAGTGTTGACCTTGCAGATTTCCATAGATATTGTCAACGATTTATATGGAGTCAATGAATGAATTCTATACTGTATAAGTCCACTAGTTGCGAACGCTTCAATCCGACCTTCGGATGCCAAATTCGAATCCTCCTCCTGTACTCGAGTCAGACGTATCCGGGGTTGGCCAGCCTCGCGTGCTTGACTTGGACGTATCCGGGGGCAGCTGGTGGAGTGAATTACAGAGACGGCACGGGTCTATTCGACACTAATTAAAACATGGGCATGCATATTTCTTCCTTCTCGTACTGCAACTGTAGTTTCTTTTTCCTTCCTAACTCTTCCTTGTCCTATTTTTGGGAGGTGACAATTCGAGGTGCGTGCTTTGAATCTTGCTTACGATCGGGACCAGCGGCCATGGACAGACCCAGGAAATAATGCTTAAGAGAAGGATTAAGTCGTGCTTTTGCCGCCCGAGACGTGCATTAGATAAAGAAGCTTCAGATTTCATTTGTCATGGCGAAAGTCTTCTGTCCTTCCAATCTTCTTCAAATCAGGCAGAATCTGTCGCTATTGCTTCTCTCCTTCCATAAGGAAACAAGAAACATCACATGCGAAACAGCATATCACTGTCTTTCGGCAATAATGGTGGCTCCTGGAAAAGACAAAAGAAGGCATTGCAGAGAGAAATGGAGATAACTGAACCATACACCCATGGAAGGTGGGATTCGCTCTCTAGAAAAGGGTGTTTGGCGAATTGCTCAAGACTTGAAAATTTTCAATTGATGGATATGCCGACCGTTGGCTTAGAAAATTGGAAACTCCCAAAAGGGATGAAGAACTATAAGATACGTGCTCAAGCATTTGGTCTTGTTTGTGAATACTTTTAGTTAATTTCCTTTTGAAATTACTTTCTTTTAATTAAGAGGATCGATATTTTAATTTCTATTCCTACTCAATATTATGTCTTAATGTTGGGATTATTATTAGAAGAGTCATAAACTCATCGTACGGATGTCAATTCGGTACTTAATTTTTCAATTTGAACCAAATTAGTGCTAAGCCTTTTAACGATATGCTATTTTAGTCATTTAGGACAATTTTGGCCAAATATACTAGCGTGGATGTTGCCCGTCCTTTGTGGCATGGTTGGCTGGCATTGACATGAGCATTTTTCAAGCTTTAAAAATTATTCTTAATTGTTCTTATTTTTTGCCATTTTCCTTTTTCTTATGGGAAAATTTAGAAAAATGATAAAGATTATCTACATCAGTATTAACTATGCCGCGTACGACAACGAGCATCACACGTTAACCATTTTTTGGCACAAAATAATCGAAGGAGTATATAAACAAATCGTCCAAAAGGTTATTACTAAATTATCCAAATTAAAAAGTTCAATACTATATTGACATTTGCACAAAAAAAATTATGCAATTTTTTGATAATTTTCGCTTTAACATTAGGTCATTAGAAAGTAACTTTCAGCGAGTTAATTTAGTGATCTAGACAATTACACATGGGCCATTTTCTACTAAACTGAGGAAATAAACTTCACCCGATGTGTAAAAACACTCAAAATACCATTGTAACATATACAAAGTGCCAAGCATTGAACATATCTATAACCCCACATTACTCACATCAGGATAGTTGGTGTCCATAAAAGATTTTTGTGTGACCTCTAATCAGCGTGATACATGATTGTAGTGGTAGGTAGAATAAGGTTGCTCTCAATGACATTAGAGTCAAGAACAAGCCTTTCGACGTTAAATATGTCTTTTTTTTCACATGTCTCAATTGGTGTGTTTTCAAGTCTCACGCTGCCTCAAACTAGCACAGGACGCTTTAGATTCCTGCTTTGTCCAAGGGCAGGGTAGCGCTATCTTCACAAAAGAAAGAACGTTAGGTGCTTATTACCGACACAAATTGGATCAATGATTGGCGAGCTCGACCGTTGGAGCAGCTAATAATTGACCCTATTCTCATCTGAGATAGGTTAACAATTTCTTGGAATCTAACTGTCTACACGTTAGATTGATACCGTCCATCATTTCCCTCAACATAATCCAAATTAGTTAATCATAAGCTGCCTAATTGAGCTACAAACAAGTTCTATAATCAGCCGGGTATAAATGGGCGCTAAAATAACCGAGCGGACGTCGATTCATCAAATTGGCATCTATGAAAATCATTATTTGGATTCCTAAGCAGTGGTTGATGAGTCGCGTCTCGAACAAAAGAGACGAACGAGCAAATTGAGAATCCAGGTGGATCGACTCAATTCCAACCTTCATTTCTTTGTCATCTGGTGTGGACGAATGTGAAACGAAAGGGTTCGGCAGGGCGACATAATGGGAAATGGGCATGAACATACTTGAAAATTGGGGGACTATAATGGCGTTCTTTACATTTTTTTTCCTCTTATTCACATGTATACCTGTCGTATAACTTTGACCCAAGTTGGTCCAATGCCCAATGTGGGGCTGTTTCCTCTCCACAAAGGGGAAAACTAAATGAGAACTCGTGTTGGACCGACTGTGCATGCACATGGGGGAAGTCCATATATGACTTAGTTTACGAGTGAATTCGCAAATCAAGGTTCCATCTTCAAATATTTTTTCTCATTATAGTTTATATTATCTATTTCCCCTTCTATAGATATGGATATAATAATTAACAGACCACGACGTTTTGGTAGGCGAAGTTTTAGTATGTTCCAAACCCTTAAGAGGGCAAGATGTACCGGAAATTATAATATAATTTCAGTCAAACTAATAAAGGATGTTATAGAAGGACTCTTTTTCGTACCCGGCACAATTCGATTACCTATCATAATTTCAATCAAAGTGATGTCGGTGATATTTAGAAGAAAAAAGATTTTGCTGGCGAAGACTTTTTTATTTACGTTAAGAAGTTCAAAAAATGCAACCCATGATATTCTACTTGAGATGGAAAAACCCCATCGTCGTTTTGGGCTATTAATAGATGAGTTTATCATATCTACCTAGTGTACAAACTTTTACGCATAAATATACGAAATTTTAAGAGGGTAACATCATGATTCAATTTAAGAAAAAATGTCAACTTGTATGCGTATGATTTGGCTACTTTCATGAAGAACATAATTTGTGCCCAATTCATCTGTCCTCTTTGATATTTCCTCACGTGTTATCTTTTAATTTTGGTTTCCAACTAGATTGGTTTTTCATCTTTATCTGCCGGTGAAATTGTCACTTATCCAAAAAGTTGCAACCATTTTTTTTTCTCTAATTTATGACTTCTTCCTATCAGTTCATGCTTCTCAATTTGATGCTCCACTTTAACTTAACTTTGTTGTAGTATCTTATTTGAAACTTAATTCTAGATTGAGTTGAAGTTAAATAAACTCTATTGGACAAATCCAAAGTTCAATTGTTGTCTGGTCTTGTAATTATCCCTTGTCTCTTTTCATTTCGGCATGATTATATACGTAGCAAGTCTTTATAAAGAACTTTAGGCTCATACGCCAAAACAAATTTCAATTGGGAATTAGGTTGGAAATAAAATAATTTCAACGAATGAACTTTCTTAATTTACATTAAGTAATTAGTTCTTCTTTAGTTCATCTTGTGTTGGAAGATTAGAAATTTTTTTTCCACTTTTCTATACTTGTTAGGGCTTTTGGTAATTGGTTGAAATTTGCACGTAGCATTAAAATAGAAAAATCAAACTTTCGTTTTACCGTATTTTAGATGATGGGCTGGGCCATTCAAAATGAAAGGCCTAGCCTGTCTCCAATTCTTTAGGGACTGGACCATTTCCTTCTAGTGGGGCCGGACAAAATTCCTGCATTGCATGCCTTGGTCGCCTACCATGTCTAGCTTATCTAACAACTAAAAAAAAAGTTCCACAATTTTGAATGCGAAGTGATTTTATCCGCTTTGATAAACCATGGGCAACCACATAAACTTAACTAATTAGATCTGATGGACCATCTTGCAAACCCAATGAAATAGTTTCGTTCAGACTTTTAGTTTCATAGATTGTCGTGACCTATATAGGTCACACGCAGTAGGAGGATCTTGAATGGGTAACCTCCAGCTTTCGAGCTGAAAATCTCCCTACATCTTTAACCAACAACAATGCCGGGAACTTTATTGCAAAATGTGGAAACCCACTTTACGTGCATGGCATCCGAGAGTTGTTCATACATATATCTTGCGTCTCTTTTTATTAAACGTCTGTTCAAAAGATGGGTTGCGGGCGGAGGTCTCATGACAAAATATGGGCCGCGCCTCCTCTGTATAGAAGTCGAGCCGATGGTCGGGACGCACGATGGATCTGGTTTTCATGGTTGGGCTAGGGTGAGAGACCCTAAAGAAAGCCGTCCGTAGCAAATTGAGAAGTAGAGTGAGATCTTGGGAAGCTATCATGATCCTCAGACAAGGTGATTTGTGGATCCAAGGGCTATGGCTTTGTAAGCTCATTGACTTGGTCGAAAATATTGTCCTGGATAATGCTTTCGTTATTATTATTATTATTATTTTGTGTTTGATACGTAGAAAATGAACACCTAATGAGAAAACGATATATATATATTTTAAAAAGTCAAGGAAGTTTTTCTTTTTGGGTCGAAAAACACCATGTCTTATGTTTTCCAGGTTGCTCTCCTTCTATTCGGTTTGTCCAAGCACTTCCACAATACCAAGACCCCTGCATCTCCATAAGAATTCAAATGTTCTTTCAAATCCAGCGTCGTTCTTTATTTGCACACTGAGGAAGTCCTTCATCAAAACATACATCATAATATCATCTGCCTATAATGAATTGTATGGAGGATATTTTGTTTGGCACTCGCACATAATATATTGTCATCTTTAAAATAAACTGGGAATTTTTCATACAAGGGACAAAGCCGGTGGAGTGAGATCATTCTAAACATGATGGAAAAATGGGGAATAGATCGCCTGACGTCGTATGGACCTCGTCAGGCAGTGACGTGATCTAGCCCCCAGCCGTCCGATGGAGATCGGATGGCTATTTCAAAAAAATCAAATTTTTTTGAAAAAAAATGTTTTTCGATTTTTTTTTTGAAAAATCTCAGCCGTCCGATAAAGATCGGACGGCTGAGATCACCACATCACCCAATGTGACGTCAAGCAATTGGGGTCCGAAAAATGGTACAATTAGAAACAAATTTATGGAGTGAGTGAGAAGATCCCATAAAAATATGACGTTTGCTAGTACAAAACTACTTAATTGCCCATGACTTCTATAAGAAAAAAATGTTTTTTTTTCCAGAAGATAATTTTTTCCAACTAAATAGATGTATTAATAACATTCTTTGCCGATCTATATTTATGTATCTATGAAAGTACAAAACCACAAATTCCAGCTAGAATAAGGTCTAATTCTTAGTTTTTTGTATTACAAAATTAGTGACATTGACTATTATTGTCATTCCGATCAATTATGTTGGATCATCCCTATTTATTATATTACAAATGTCCCATTCTCACAAGCAAATAGTCCTCTCCAAAGCCAAATCAAACCCTTAGATTTTTTTTCATGATTAGTGAAAAATTAGGAAATTTATTAATTTTTATTTCGATGTTGATTTATATAGCTCAAGGAAATGATTTAGTCGAAAATGTTGCTATTGATAGTTAAAGTTCTTATCATTGATCATTTTATTGTTTGATAAGAACAATCAATTAAGAAAATAATTTTCAACTTACTAATTACAAAAGGAAGCATAGTCAAATTTCCAGTAGGCTCTCCTAGTTATCTCACTTTATTTGTATCCATAGATAGAGGAGCTCAGACATAGCCTTCCGAGCAGTTTCCTTAGCGAAAATATATGTTTATAATTTTGATAAGAGATGCGGTAAACAACCAGAAAAATCTTCAAAAGTCCTAAGCCTATTATACATCGGTCAACCAAGTCATAAAATTTTCAATTCTACCAATTTTATCTTAAACCATTTGACAACTTGTCAATTTAGTCTAAAACATTTTGATAGTTTGTCAATTTAATCTTAAATATTTAATAATTTTCTAATTAGGACTTTTTGGGCAATTTGGCCAAAAATTTCTGATGTGGTAGTCTAGCCATTGTTGGACCTCGATGATGGCTAGTGGAGGTCACTAACCTCAAAAGAGGGTTACCTCTAGTTGATCCATAAGAGGGCAGCCCTGCTCAGGGGCCGGTGAGGATTGCTAGTATTGGCGTCCCTCACTTGAGGTCAGTAAGGGTGGCCCTCGCTTTAGGTTAGCGACCTCTGCCGACCATTGACGAGGCCTAGCAATGGTTGCGAAGGGGAAAAAGGGGAAAAAATTAAAAGAAAAGAAAAAAAAGAAAACAAATCAAAAGCTTAGTAAAATTGTCTACATCAAAACTAATCATGCCATGTAAGACTAGTGTTGATTAGACCGCCACGTTGGCGGTTTGCTATTAAAATTGACCGTCATGATTAAATTGATAAATCGTAAAAAGATTTAGGACTATATTTATAAATCATAAAAAAAGGTTTAGACTAAATTGCACAATTAAAAAAATTATGATTAAATTGGCAAGTTATCAAAAAGTTTAAGGACTGAATTAGCATAATTGCACCGTTAAACAATTGAATTGGCCGCCAAACAATGATAATAAAACTTTTTTGACATTTATCCCTTTAACAAATCTTGCGACGGCTTACCATAATTCCTAAGAAAAGCTGCCCAATCCAGTTTTTAATATTTACAATTTATCAAACACATAATTTGCAAGACTTCACAATGGCGACTGACGCATCGCAATTATAGTTTAGTGATAACTATACCGAACTAACTCATAAATAGATATTCTTGCCCTATTAGGTAGCATTTGTCATTGTACACTGCCTAAGGGTTCCATTTCCAAAAAAGAATGTTACATCTTACAAGTGCATACGACATAAGATACTTACCAAACAACCAAAATAAGAAAGTGACCAAAAATTCCCATGACTATGCGCGAGTCATTGGACCCAATCCCGAACAACATATCACCTCAATTGACCAGATAATGCATAAAAAGTATTAGAGGCAATGAGAAGTCACAAAAGCATATGTCAATTTAGATTCAAGAGATCCAAGTGGGTGTCCATGTCGATTCTAAATGTAGAGCTCTTGCGAAACTTAATTGTAGTATATGGTGTTTATCAAAAGTAAAACGGACCTCATCTTTGGTACATTATTAATTTTTTGAAGGAAATTAATATTTCTTTCTTTTGTAAAAAGTGTAGTTAATTTCAATAACTTCATCTACTTTGTGGCATACCATATTCATGCATAGTAGTGAGTCTATCCATCAGTTATAATATTGGTTATTAGTAAATTATAGTAGTTCGTGGTAAATTTATCTTTTTTTTATGAAATTATTTCAAATTATATAAAATCATCAGTAGTGAACCTTATTCACTCAAAGTGAACATTATTTATTCTCAGCAAACTTTTTTGTCCAATCAATATCACTCAAACAATCCATTTATCTGAACTTTGATTTGGCTTAACTTTCATTTTTTTCCCCTTACAATTGATGTACTTCGACCCTAATTTAAGGTATTTCATTGCAATTGCTAATGAGGAAAGATGTGACAATGGTGTGCGTCTAGAAATTTTGTCATCATTCACCAAATTAGCAGTTTTGTTGGATCAATGGTATGAAAAGTTTAGTGCATCGGATAGCCACAAGTGAAATAATATCTTCTTCTATTTTCCATCCTCTCTTGATTTCAAAGTTTTTCACGTTATATCTTTTTTTTTTGGTAATTGAGAACTCCACCACATGCTCCCCGTGCCCGGACGGCACCAAAGGGAGAGACTAGCACATGACCCCAACACCATGGCCCCCTACTTAAGATGCTAGCAATTGTGGGTTTCAAACCCTTGGCCTCGACGATGAGGGAGTAGCTTTCAACCAACACAGCTACCCACCGTTAGGTTTTATGTTATCTCTTTTATATTTGAACAAATAAAAGAAATTGATCCAACCAATTCATCCATCGATTACACATAAAAAAAAGAAGAGAAAGATGTCACAAACCATGGAGCAACATCAGAAGCACGAAGGAAATTCAGGGAAGAACTTCTTTCTCATTGAATGAACTTGTTACAAGCAATTAAATATATATGCTTTACATGTATGTCATCAAAATAGGAAAGAAATAATTATAGATACAAATTTATACAATTAGATCACAAGTTTCCTATTTGTATGATATTGCATATCTCCAACACTCTCCTCAAGCTAATGGACAGTATATATTCAAGATGCCAAGCTTGCTCAACATATATGCATGTTGTCTCTAACAAAGTGCCTTAATGAATAAGTCCGCAGGCTGTTCCACAGTTCCGATCCCACAAGTCTTGATGATTCCTTATTGGATCTTATCTCGAGTGAAATGATAGTCCACCTCAATATGTTTCGTTCTCTCATGAAAGACAGGTTTTGCTGCAAGTTTAACAACTGCATCGTTATCCCAAAATAACTTCGTTGGCCCTTCAATTTTAATGCCAAGATCTGATAACAATCCACACTTTGAGATTACTTCACAGACAATCTTAGCCATAGCTCTATGTTCAACTTTAGTTGACTGCTTCTTTGTCTTCCAAGAAAATAAAGACTTCCCAAGTAGGATGCCGAAACCAATGACTGATCTTCAGCCATCGGGCAAGTAGCCCAATCGGAGTCGCAGAAAGCTTTCATTTCCATGTCACATTCCCTTGAAAGTAGAATGCTTAATCCTAGACAACTCTTCAGGTATTTAACTACCTTCATAGTTGTATTCATGTGAGAGACTTTCGGGTTTTGCCTGAATTGACTCAATGTTTGTACAGAATAACAAACATCTGGTCTGGTCATGGTGAGATATATGAGCTTCCCGACAAGTCTTTGATATATAGATGGATCATCGAGCAAAGAATCATCAATATTAGATGACATGTTTTCATCATATTCAGCCGTTGTCAATATGGCATTTTGTTAAATAGGAATGACAGATGGCTTACATGCTGATAATCCTGCCTCTGATATGATCTCCAAGATGAACTTTCATTGACTAAGAGAGATGCCTAATTTCGAACGTGTAATTTCAATTATGAGAAAATACTTAAGAGGTCCTAAGTCTTTAATGCGGAAAGTGGAATGCAAGTAGTCTTTTAGCATTTTAATAGCCGTGTCATCATTTCCCATGATTAGAATGTCATCATATCATAAGATAAATCGATGATGTACCATTCGACCATGTAAAAAGTGCATAGTCATGCTTGGACTGATTGAAGCTCACAGAAGTAAGCACCGATTTGAACTTTGCATAATATTGTCTGGAAGCTTGTTTAAGACTATAGAGGGATTTACAGATACGACATATCATATCTCCCCCTGTCGCCGCAAACCCAGTGGAAGCTCCATATAAATCTCATAATCAAGATCACCATGCAGGAAAGCATTATGGACATCCATCTGATGGAAGGGCTAGTTACGAAGTGCAGCAACAGATAAGAAGGAGTGAACAGTCACTTCCTGAGCAACAGGAGAATAAGTCTCGTGATAATCAAAACATTCCCCTTGCGTGAGCCCCTTGACAATTAAATGGGTTTTGTACCGTTCAACTAAACCATCAGCCTTAAACTTGATTTTGTATACCCATTTGCATCCAATGGGTTTACAATGAGGTGATAATGGAACTAAATCACAAGTGTAATTTTCAACCAATGCATGCAATTCTGCCTCCACAACTTGTTGCCAACATGGATCACGAGCAGCTACTTGATATGATGTAGGCTCATGCGCTTCGGATATTCTACTAATGCAACACTTATGTTCATCGGATAACTAAACGAAGGAAACATAAGAGGAATTAGGATACAAAATACCTGATGATCAGCCAATGAGCAAATATAGTCCATTGTCAAGGTGGGCGGTCGAGAAGCACGACTGGAGCGCCGAAGAGGATCAATTGGTGCAGGAACCAATGATGGAGAAACTGGAGAACAGTTCGAAATAGGAGATGAACTTGTGATGCCATGTGACTCATTAACAGTTTGAGATGTGTCAGTTGGATCATCATAATGCAAGAGTGTGTGGGCTCTTCCACAAGAGGTGTTGCCGATATTCATGGAGGAATGATGGGCATATAGGAAGAACCTGAAATAAGATCCTTATCTTGGATAAATGAATGGCTGGGTGGACTGGACCTGGAGTCGATACTAGAGGACTCATGATCCTGGAAAGGGAATGTGTCTTCATGGAAAATAACATCCCTATTGACAAAGAAATCATTAGTCGATGGATCATATATGTGATAATCCTTTTGTAGAAGTGGATAGCCCATGAAAATGCATTTATGAGCCAGTGGACTTAGTTTGTCACGGTTTCCCGCGGTGGTAACATAGCATAAGCAACCGAAAAATCTCAAATGACAAGTTTTAGGTCTTTAACCAAAAAAGCATCTCAAAATGGGTCTTCCGATCTAGATTTTGGGTTGGCATGCGATGATTAGATTTCCTGTTGTAACAATTAATCTCCCTAGAAGGTTTCAGGAATAGAAGCTTGAAATTTTAAGGCACTGGCAACTTCTAAAAGATAACGGTGTTTACGTTCTACAACTCCATTTTGTTGAAGAGCGTACGTACACGAGTGCTCATGTAAATCTCGTGCGATGAGAAGAGAAGTTGACACTCATGGCTAAAAAATTCTCTCCCATTATTTGTTTGAACGCGTTGTACATATTTTGAAATTGACTTTTTACCAATGTAAGGAAATCTCATAAGTAAGAAAGAGCCTAACCTTTGGACTGCATGAAAAGATCCATGTAGCACAAGAGTAGTCGTCTACAATTGTGAGAAAAAACGTGACTCATCATGATTAGAAGTATGATAGGGTCCCCATATGTCCGCATGAATAAGAGAGAAAATTTCAGTAGAGCGAGTATCGCTTGTGGAAAATGGTGCACATGATTGCTTTGCCAATGGGCAGATTTCACATTGAGGGTGCGAAATTGACGCATTGTGACCCAAACGTTTGTGAGAAAGAACAATTTTATTATTGATAACCGAATTACACAATGATGTAGCAATACATGAAAGCTTGAAATTTTGAGGAAAATGCACCTAGAAAGATAAGCCCTTGGACAATCTACCCAAGCTCATCAGTTTGCCAATCGAAAGGGCCTGTAACAGACAATTGTCAAATTTGAAAGAAACATAACAAGAATTATCCTAACAAACTTTGGAAACTGAAATAAGGTTAAATTAGAATCGTGGCACAAAGAGCACATTTTTTAGGGTAATATGGTCACTGAGGTGCACTGTTTCTACTTTGCTGACATAAGTGGTATTTTCATTAAGAAGAGTCACATATATGAGTTTCATGATTTGCTCAGTGTGAGAAAATAAACTTCATTGCAAATTATGTAGTTACTAGCATCTGAATCAATTATCCATGCATCATTGATGCAATGTGAAATATCTAAGAAGCTTGCTTTCTTGTCAGAAAAATCAACCTGACGCAAAGCATTCACAATTTGTTGAATTTGATCTAGAGTGAGAGGTTGATCAGTAGAATATCCAATTGCTTGATTGATCGAGTATTCACGCATTTTTTTTATTATAAATCTTTTCCCTAGGCCGTCCGTGCGATTTCCAGAATGTGTCCATAGGTGTGGGCGTTTACAACACTCGCAATATATATTTGCCTTTCCCTTTAAAATTATTTTGACCAGCTTTCTGCAAAAAAGAAGACCTGTCAAATTTGGTTGTTGTGGCGGCATGTGGATCATCTGATCCTCTCACGGGATGTCCACCGATTAATCTAGAATCGTGGAGATCGTGGCCATTAGATCTGGAGAATAAATCGTGGCCATCAGATCGCCTACGGTAATCTTGGCCGTCCATCTGACCCCTCCAATCTGCTTGTCCGCTTTCAGCAAACCCTAGCTCAGCATCTTTGCCTCCGGGAAACCCTAGCACAGCTCCATGACTTCTTCCTTTCGAGAACCTTAGCGCAACCCCTCAAGATCCACCTCCAACTGGTCCTTTGCCACTCAGTCCTCTCTGTCGTTGCTTCATCTGAGCCACGAGTAGGATGGCGACACTGGTTTTGGCGTGATCCGAGGCGGTGAGGCGTTGGCTCTCCTCCTAGATGACGAGTTGATAGATTCGCCCAAGGGAAGGAATTGGTTCCATGGTGAGGATCTGCATTCACAATAGTAAGTACAAATCGTTCAATATCAAGAGGAATTTGGTCACTTTTTCGTGTTTTTTGATTCGTCGATATTGTTGAAGAGTTGCTTTGGGTCCCTCCAAACGGCCTCAAGCTCATTCCACAGGGCTAAAAGCCTGTTGAACACTGCTCCAATCGACATATTTTCTTGTTTAAGCTCACTGCACTCCTGTGTGAGTGAAAAAATCTTTGCTCTATTAAGTTTTCCATACATTTCTTTAATACTTTCCCTCAAATTTTTTGAATCCTCTCTAGGTGGAAGCCCGCCAACGATTTGTGGTGTGATGCAATTTTTGGTCCATGTCTGGACTAATTGGTTGCACTTTCTCCATTGTCTTTGTAGATGCTGGTCGGTTGGCACAGGGACTGTTCCGTCAAGAAACCCGTCTTTGTCCTTCGTTACTAGGGCTTGCCGTAGATCTTGAGACCATGATGTGTAGTTCTCGGGATCGGTTAGCTAGTGACTGATGAGACGCAGTTCTAGGCCATCGGCTGTTGATATGAACAACGGGTCACCAAACTCTAGTCGAGTGCCTCGAGTAGGGAATTGATATGGTAAAAACCCAGAACCATAGATTAGGTGAGAATTTGGCCCACCTGTATAACCCGCGTTTTGTTGTTCAGTATTATTGGTCGAGTCTGCCCCAATTGTGGCTAGTAGGCCACCATGATTCCTCGGCAATGATGTTGTTGGGTTAAACCTAGAATTCCACACGTTGAAAGGTAGAAACTAGTAAGGATGGCTTGAGAAAGGCTGCCCCAGATTTGACTAAGCCGGATTAGTGCCCCAATACACAAGTTGATTTTGTTCTTGAGATTGCTCATGAATTCTAGAATTCATAGAGGCGAAAGCAGGTGGATCCTGGACTTCGGCTGAGTTTGGAGAAGGTAAGTTGATGTTTATCGTGTCTTTATTCTCCATAATTGAATGACTGAATTTCTTGGCAATGTGTTGAATTGTTTTGCAGGTACGCAGCAACAGATCAACAGCAAGAAAGACAACTCAGGAAAGCATTGCGAAAGCTTGATAAAAAACTTTGCTATGCTACCATGTCACAAACCATAGAGCAACAGCAAAAGCACAAAGGAAATTCAAGGAAGAACTTCTTCTCATTGAATAAACTTGTTACAAGCAACTAAATATATATGCTTTACATGCATGCAATCAAAATATGAAAGAAGTAATTCTAGATACAAATTTATACAATTAGATCACAAGTTTCCTATTTGCATATCTCCAACAAAAGATAAATATCCACAATCAAGATCCCGATATCGGGGCACGAATCGAACACGGCAGCTAACAAGTCCCACTCAAGCCTATCCCTATTTGGAAAAATTTTAAATAAAAATGAGCCAATTTACATAGGATTTTTTTTATTTCAAAAGAAAAGGGAAAAAACCATAAAAAAATCTCAAACTTTATTTATTATAACACATTTTCCTTCAATATTTTTCTTGTAAAATAAAATAAACCTCAAATTATGCTAACTGTGGTACATTTACTTTAAATTTTTTTACGTAAAAAACTTTAAAGTTATATCTATGTGACACATTTATCTTTTATGATGACTCCGTCAGATAACTTTTTAGTCAAAACAATATAATTTTTATTTAACTTCAATCATGTGGGTGCCATGTCTACACGGTTTGCTTTCTAGGGTCCATGTACATAAAATTTTAAAGGTTCTATTTACGGAACTTTAACAAATGATAAAATATATTATACATGTGCGAGTTTGAGATTTTTAGTATCATAAAAAAATTAAAATTTATATTGTAATGGATATAGTTTGGGATATTTTTTTGTGACTTTTGTTCAAAACAATATTATTATATATAAATGGCCAGCCAAAAGAAAATTAATTTGCCCATGACATGGAAGCATGTTGCGACTAAAAACCTGTGGAGCTGGGTCTTCCTTGCCTGGACCACCGAAGCCTTTGAGACCATGGCGTTGCCACGCACCCCATAAAAGGCAAATGGGAAAACCTGATTGGTGACACGTGTGGTCGATGTATTCCAGCCACCAAAAATATAAAAAAGAAAAAAGGAGGTGGTGACGATGATGTTGATACATTAGGTCAAGAACATATTTAATTGTTTATCTCGCCACTTATATCGCCACCGCTCCTTGACCCTCCATCACGCTAAGCACTAGAGAAGATAGTGGTTCTCTTGGACAAGTTCAACCCTTCCAAGATTTGACCTCCACAGGCTTTGCATCTTTCTCCGCACTTCGTTTTGCCATTTCTTTTATCAAGATCCACAGCATGCA
The DNA here is from genome assembly GCA_019926035.1 of Melaleuca alternifolia. Taxonomy (NCBI): domain Eukaryota; kingdom Viridiplantae; phylum Streptophyta; class Magnoliopsida; order Myrtales; family Myrtaceae; genus Melaleuca; species Melaleuca alternifolia. The sequence continues at coordinate 674,536 of JAGKPW010002249.1, read as the reverse complement.
AAAGCTTATTCTCCTGCAAAAAATAGGACGCATGAGCAAAGCTTTTGATAGACGGGTGTTCATCAAAAGAGTGTTCAGATACAGATTGAAAGATGGCTCATGTTTTCTTTAAAGATCTTTTTTTTAATTGTTTAGGTTGAGTTTTGAGTCACAGTCAATTTGAGGATGGAGCAAACCCACTCTTTTCGCTCTTCTGGTGGGAAAATAACCAATCGATTAACGTTGGATTTTGCTTGAGTGGACCACCAGAGGAAGACTCTGTCATTGTCAGGCACTTGCAAGCGAAAAATCGGGTTCTTAAACCTGCCAAAAGATAACTGAACAATATCTCCAACACCTTCGTCCACACCTCCCATTTCTATTTCTGTCGTGCTGGGGTATTGACTGAGGAGTAATTGGATCATTATAGAAAGACGTCAACCGCCACCACATATGCAAGCAACCCATCAGCATCTGTTCCACAAATATTTGTGTCGTGTCTCTCTCTTTCTTTCTCTCAGTGGGTGTCGGAGAAATGAGCGGGTGAGTGGGGCTATCCGGAATTTGCCACATGGCGTTTTAGTATCTCCATGATTGGCTTCAATTGGCTCTATATCTCTCTCACCACCGCCAGGAAAAAAGAGAGAAGAAATTAACGGAGTCCGAACTTTTGCTTCTTGATTCATTCAAGAAGAAGGTTCGACTGCTAGCAAAGGACCTTTGCATCTAATCAATGGCTTCAACTCTGTTTCTCAACTTAATTCACCCTGCATCCTCAGTTTCCTCCAAGACCCACTTTTCAATTCCCATCTCCAAGGATCTTCCACTAGATTTCTCTTCTTGCTATCACTCAAGAAGTAGTAAAATCAGTTCCCAGAAGAGGAGATGTACCCAACAAGTGAGAGCCACTGTGGTTGAATCCCCCGCGGTTCAAGCGGATAGCTCGGATGCCGAAGCGAGCCGAGCGGCACCGAACAAGAAGCTCCGGGTGCTTGTCGCCGGAGGCGGCATCGGAGGGCTGGTTTTTGCGCTGGCGGCCAAGAGGAAGGGGTTTGAGGTGGTGGTGTTTGAGAAGGACTTGAGTGCAATTAGAGGGGAGGGACAGTACAGGGGTCCAATTCAGGTACAGAGCAATGCGTTGGCTGCTTTGGAGGCTATTGACATGGAGGTTGCTGATGAGGTGATGAAGACTGGTTGCATAACTGGGGACAGGATTAATGGCCTCGTTGATGGGGTTTCTGGTACTTGGTGAGTTCACTTGGCTTTTTCTGTTGATTTGCTTGCCCTTTTTGGTTTTTCGTTTTAAACTGATTTAGTGACTTACTGGCATGAGAAATATCCACTATTTAAGCATCAGAAAAGAGATTGCGTGTGTTGGTTCTGTCAGTTTGGCAATCTGAAATGAGGGAGGATTTAGAAATGTGATCTCCGATGCTTATTATGTACCCCTCTATACGTCTTAGTTGGCTGAATGAGTGAAGGATGACGAATGTACGGGTCTGTACCATGCGCTGATAGTTTGAGTTTTAATTATGAAGTTATATGTACGGGAAAATGTTTCAGATTGACAAATGAAGTGGTTTGAGCCTGCGTGGGTAAGATTTTAGAACACTGGATTTTCGCAGTGGGTTCAGTATATGAAGCTATATTATCATGCAGGCCTTTTTGAATTCCACAAGAGTATAGAATGTTGCAGGTTTCAAAGTGGTTTAAGCCTGCCCGAATATTTTGAACCATTAGGAGTTCGTAGTGGCTTGATATATGAAGCTGCCATTTTATGAATCTGAGAATAACTTCATCAATATCATTATTTACATTAGGTACTTCGAAAAATATGTACTTTCCAATAATAATAATAATAATGTATGGTATTGTGATAGAAAAAGCACTAATTGGCACTGCCTCCTCTGCCAGTCATGGTTTTCATTTCTTTTCCCATGAAAAGTTTACACAAATCTAAGTGTAGAAACTTAGTTTTTGAGAGAAATCTCAGAAAGTGATATGCAATTGGCTTCAGGTACATCAAGTTTGATACGTTCACTCCTGCGGCAGAACGGGGGCTTCCAGTAACTAGAGTTATTAGCCGAATGTCCCTTCAGCAGATTCTTGCTCAAGCAGTTGGGGAAGATGTTATATTAAATGACAGTAACGTGGTTGATTTTGAGGATGATGGCACAAAGGTAAATTTGAGCAGTGAGCCTTTTGAGATTATTCCCTCGCCAACTGGTTTCAGGGAAATGCAACTGGAAGTTTTTGTCCTTATGTATGGAAAATGCACTTGATAAGATAATCTTGTTGGCTATTTCTTGGCTTCATTTGACATTTCTCATCATGTGCTTCTTATTATCAATTTAAGGTTACTGTCGTTCTTGAGAATGGACAGCGTTTTGAAGGTGATCTCCTAATTGGAGCCGACGGCATATGGTCAAAGGTACCATGTTCTTCTTTGTTGTTTTCATATAAAAGAGAAAATGTTTGCCTAATGAGGGAGTGAAAAACTTTTGGAGCAAATTGTCATCCTAACACGATGAAAGAAAATCCTAACGAGCACTGAATTAGATGTCCAGACAAACTGCACCATCCTATTCATCTGGGAAGGCAAGGAAGTCTTAGGCCTAAGGATTAGGCAGTATCATCTATTCAATATCATTCCTTTGATCATTGAAAGCAAAGTGAAAAGATGATCACAAAATCATCATCTGCAATAAAATGTCGCAAAGTGGCAATTTTAATCCCATCTTCTGAGATGTCTTTTTCTTCCTTTGATATTAGGTGAGGAAAAGATTATTTGGGCCAAAGGATGCCACCTATTCAGGCTATACTTGTTATACCGGCATTGCAGATTTCGTACCGGCTGATATTGAGACTGTCGGGTAAGTATGTAAAGCCTTTTCCTCTTCTGTCAGTGCAAGGTCATGAATTAGCTTGATTGGTGTGGTATTAAAGGGAAGTTAATCATGTCGTGGTGTATGTTTCGATCATCAACTCTGTCACGATTTGGTTTATTCTTTCTTTGAAGGTATCGAGTATTTCTGGGACACAAGCAATACTTTGTTTCTTCAGATGTTGGCGCTGGAAAGATGCAGTGGTATGCATTTCACAAAGAACCACCTGGTGGTGTAGATGGACCAAATGGTACATTTCCTGCTTTTGCTTAAAGATTCTTAGTTCATTCTGATTGTGCTTTTTATTTCGGAACTGATCTGCGCATTCCATAATTTCTTTGCATGTCATTATCTCAATGACTAATAGTTTTATTTTGTTATTATTAATTATATTTATTTTCATAGGAAAGGAGTATTAACTAGAGCTACATTTGTCATCATAAGCTTCATGTCTTGGATACATTGTTGTGACCAGGAGCAGTGGATGCAACTAAATCTTGCAATAACCTGTTCCTGTGATGTAATGCCAAGTACCTGCTTACTTTTAACGACTTTTATCTTTTTACATGTGACAATTCGGCAGGTAAAAAAGAAAGGCTCCTGAATATATTTGAAGGTTGGTGTGATAATGTTATAGATCTAATAGTTGCCACGGATGAAGAGGCGATTCTTAGGCGTGACATTTATGACCGGACACCGGCTTTTACGTGGGGAAAGGGTCGTGTGACTTTGCTCGGGGATTCCATACATGCTATGCAGCCAAATATGGGGCAAGGGGGATGCATGGCCATTGAAGTATGCATCCAAAATTCTAGCGTTACAAGTTCTAAGTCAAGATGACTATGTCGCTTGCTTTTACATGTTTATGCTTGGCTGGTTCAAGAAGTTTCTGATCTTTTGTTTCTGACATTTCAGTACAGTTCTCATCAGTTTTTTTTGTTTCTTTATATGAATCAAAATGTAACTGCTCTTTAAATTGTATGTGACCTGGTAAAATGCTTGGTTATGTTTGTTTGTGTGGGCATTATATACTGTGCATGTGTTTGTCTGCTTCATTCTCTTCGTTTAGCATCTTATAAACATAGTGAAAGTTTGTACTCAGTGCTCAATTGAAATGCTTGAACATGGCTGTTGAGCCATTTATTACTTTATCACTTGCACAGGATAGTTACCAACTCTCCCTGGATCTTGAGAAGGCATGGGAAAATAGCATCGAATCTGGGACCCCGATTAATGTGATTGATGCTCTCAGGAGGTAATAAATCTTTTATTAGCTTCTTTGTTACAAAATGTACAGAAGGTTAAGTCCTTGATCTTGTTAACTTAGTCACGAGTGTGTAACAGAAAGCACCTGTAGATAATATGTTTTCTCTCGTACTTTTGCTCTTTTAAGATATATCTTTTTGTGACAAATGGCAAATTTTTACCCCTTGGTTTTGAAAATTTGTCGACTTATCAGCAACTATGCTCTGCTTTTTGATGCACGGTACAAAGCATGGATGTTCAAATTGGACGCTTGATGTATTTATGCTCTATAGTGCAAGCTAGCAATCACCTCTGAATAAGCACAATACACCAGCATAGTTCTAACTTCTTAAAACACAGTCTTCTGGTTCTAGTTTATGCAGTTCGTGCATTTTAGGAGACATATTTATTACTCTATATTTTTTATGTGCTAAGATTGAAATTTTTTTTCACTCTGTCAGTTGACTTAGCTTGTAATTTCAATTTGTATTTGCTCTAGCTATGAAAATACCAGACGGCTGAGAGTTGCTGCCATCCACGGAATGGCAAGAATGGCTGCAATAATGGCCTCGACATACAAAGCTTATTTAGGTGTGGGTCTTGGACCACTCTCGGTAGGTACTTGTAACTAATTAGGCCATAAAAACAAGCATTATGTTGATATCATCCTTCATGCATTAATTCCTGCGACACCAAATATTCACAGTTTCTGACAAAGTTTCGGATACCACATCCTGGAAGAGTTGGTGGAAGATTCTTTATAGACATCGCGATGCCATTGATGCTCAACTGGGTATTGGGTGGTAACAGGTCAATCTTAGGAACGCTGGCTTTTCTTTCCTTTATAATGATCCTTCAACTACAAATATAGTTGAGACACAATTCTTTTTGGAATGTCTTTGGACTGAATCTGGAATCATGGTGCTTGACAGCTCAAAACTTGAGGGGAGGCCTCCCAGTTGCAGACTCTCAGACAAAGTATGGTCCCTGCATTCCATTAAATTATCTTAGGAATTTAAATGTATAGCTAATTTGGTTCCTTGAAATAATCCATGTTAATAAAGGCAAATGATCAGTTGAGAAGATGGTTCAAAGACGATGATGCATTGGAGCGTGCTATGAATGGGGAGTATGTATTTGAGCCTTGTGTTTATTTGTTCAGTTCCTGCGATATTTACTGCCCATTACCGCAAGCCACTCTTTATCATACGCTTATCATGTATTTTGCAGATGGCTTCTTTTGCCTTTTGGAAACAAGACTAGTCCACCGCAACCTATTTGTTTAAGTAGAGACGAAAGCACAAGCTGCATTATTGGGTACAGACTTTCTTAATTTGTCTTTTGGCTCTCTATGTTATGATGTAGTACAGAGGTGGCACGGTACAACTCAGCTTCATTCAAGTTTGTGAATGGCTCAAAAAACAATTGATGCTGCATCTTAACTATATAACCTCTCATATTAGGAGAGAACACTTTGAATGTGTATTATGAGATAGGGTTCCTTGTTAACTGAACTGGCAAGTCGAAAGCAATGTAACATTGAAATCACTCTCCATTAGCTTCATGATTCCGGCCTTCCATATTCTTGCTAATAATAACCTTTTGCAGGAGAGAACTAAATGATGATCTTCCTGGCATTCTGGTGACAATACCTTCGCCACAGGTGCATGTTCATATCATTTTGGTTACTTTCGCATGTTTCCACTTCACTTTGTTGGGGACATATGTAATTAGGTTCACATGGCAATCTTGGCTCAGATTTCAAAGGTACATGCTCAAATAAGCTACAAGGATGGTGCTTTTTTTGTGACCGATTTGCAGAGCGAACACGGTACCTGGATCACTGAGTAAGTAGCATAGAGCAGGGTCTTCTTTTTTCTCTTTTGGCCCTGAGAAGGGTCTTCTTTTTTCCTTCTCCTTACTGCTGACCAAGGTATAGTTATAGTATGTGATGATATCACTTTTGCAGTAATGCAGGACGTCGGTATCGTGCAACTCCGAATTTCCCGGTTAGGATTCATCCCTCAGACACCATTGAGTTTGGTTCAGACAAGAGGGTCAGTCTTCCGTTCCTTGTGAAGTTTGTGTCATAATTATTGCACCACTGATAGCTTTCCGTACCTTTGTTTAGCAAAGGTTATGTGATCCTCCTCGGTTCTCAGATTTGCCAAGGAAAATGACTATAAAAACCTGTCATGCTCATTTGTAGGTAATGTATCGTGTCAAAGTCGTGAGTTCTCCTGCTATGAAAATTCCGGAGGCTGAAAGAAGCGGATTGCTCCAGGCTACATGACGAGCCAGAGTCAGACACTCGATTTGTACAGCGATTGATCATGAAGAACATCAGAGTTCCAAGCAACATGGAGCTTGACGAATTATAACACATTTTAGAATTTCTCACATGGGGAAAGATGTCATTGATTGATCTTATAACTAGTAGTGAAATGAAAGTAAGTATTGATTAGTGGTTCGAGTCTTCGGTATTCTCTACGACAGTTTTGCTCAAACATCTTCAGATCTTTGGCTTCTCGTTGCTTTTAACAGGGGACTATCTCTTTCGGTTTTGCTAAAAATCATCTCTTAGGTGAATAGAGCTTTTCCTAAGTTTACTACTCTTCGTCCAGTGAGTCGTAGTAAATATTAGTTTGACCTTTCTTATAGCAGTGATCATACGCAAGTAGTTATTCACACTCGTCTCCTCTCTCTCCCCAACACCTTCATTATCTCTGGGAATGGGGGCAAATCTAGAATGAGGCTGGAGGGCGCAAATGTAAAGAAAATTAAGTGTCAAATCTCTAAATATAATGCAATCAATTTGAGCAGAACTATATTAAGATACTTAAAAATTGTAATGATGCTTGATATGATCATGCAGTAGTCATCAAAACAGTCCAATGCAACTTAATTTGGACGGTATTTTCCAGACACCAATGGTAGTTTGATTAAAATTCTTCAATCACGTTCTTCTTTCATGGCCACGATCATCATCATCATCATTACCGTCCTTGTTGCTGTTTTAACTTGCGGTTCGTAGAACACGAAATAAGCAATGTCCTGCGAAATAGCGAGACTTGGTTTGATCAAGTGGATGATAGATAGTTGGGACATTATTAATATAAGGTACTCGAACTCTATGTTGAATACATTGACAGTTTTGAAGTTTGAAAATCATTGTCTTGTAGCGGTTGTGATAGTGATCAATTCAATAACTGTCAATTGTTTTGGAATGGTGTTGACAGTCATCGATTTTATTAAAAAAAAGCTTGATTATTTTAAAAATCACATCCGGCTAATTTAATTGTTTTAATCAACCCTCCTTTTCATCTTCTCCTTACATTTCTTTCCTTTCTTTGCTGGGTTTCACATATAATTATTCTTGTTACAATAATAGAGTAATGTTTGTTATATCTTAGGATGATAACCACCTGAGCACGTTGCCTGGAGTTTCATACTCGGGTAGGTGGACTTATTTTTAAGGACAGTGCTTGAAGGCTTAAGACAATTAATCTTATTTTCGTCTTCTCCAAATATACATCAATCTTCAAGATAAATCTTATGACTTCCCAAGTTGAAACCGCCACAGCTACCATTGTCACAGCCCCTGTTAGATTCCTTTACCACTACAAAAAACTGTAATTTAGCTACGGAAAATTAGCGATGAAACACAATCCGTCACTAATTCCGACAGAATTTGCAACGGAAAAAAGTTTTTTGTTGCTAATTTGTGACGAAATTGGCGACGACCCAACAAAAACCGTTAGCGATGGCTTCAAAATTCGTAGCAAAATCTGTCACTAATTAGCGACGGATTTAAAACCCGTTGCTCATTTGCCACGGATTTTGCTACGAACTATTTTCTGTCGCTAATTTGCGACATATTTTTTCAGTTGTCACTAATTTGCGATGGATTTTGCCATGGCAACTTTATTCATCGCAAATTAGCGGCTGAAGTAATAATTGTCGCAAAATTCATCGCTAATTTGCTACGAAAAATAGTATATGAGCAACAACTCAAGCACAAAAACAAGCCACCTTCACTAGCTGATCTAGTCATGCATTGAGGATACAATCGGCAAGGAGATCAAGGCAACCAAAGCAAATGAGATTGCTATCTGGACAAATTTATGCAAGGAAAATAGCATTGCAAAAAAGAGAGTATAATAACAAAAAGAAAAGAACGGTTATGAACACAAGTTTGCTCACCCTCCATTAAAAAGGAAAATTTGAACTTTGTTTATGATGACCATGACATCAAGTTGCATAGTGCAGAAAGAGAATACTGAAAAATGACAATTTTGCTATGTCTAGAGTCAACTTGGTTGAAGTAGAAAATTTGATATGAAGGACTTGGAAGAAACTAATGTTATTTTATATGTTATAATTTTATTAAATGATAGTGGTCTAATGCTCATGTAAGAACATTATGTGCAAAGGCTATTTAAAATATAAAAACACTTTGATGTCGCACTTGTGAGTACTTCTTATGATGTTGATGTCCAAATAATAAAATAGTGAAAATAGTGTGGCTTAGTTTGAGTATGCTCAGATTACTAGAAGTCTGATGCATATAATGAAGTACACTCAATCTAATATCGCTTATGCTATGTTTAGATTGATCAGATGTGTATATGTGTGTATATATAAAGTCCAAAGTGTGAAAATTGGATTGTCTTGAGCAGAGTAATAAAAGATCTAGAATGGGCCATAAACTATGACATTTTATATAGTAGATTTTCCATTGTATTAGAAGGATGCGGTGATATTAACTAAATCTCATATTTATATGAGATAAAATCCACCAGTAGATATATGTTCACCCTTGGTGAAGGTGCTATTTTGTTGAAATTAGCCAAATGAAAAGTAATTGCTAAATCAGAATTTGTAGGTCTAATTGTTTGGCAATGAGGTTGAGTGGTTGTGAAATTTCTTAGCAAATATTCATTTGGGAATAAAACCGACACCTTCTGTGCTAAGCATTGCGATTGCCAAGTGACAATAGAAATTTGTGAAAAATAAATATTTCAATGTTAAAAATAATACATCTATTTGAGATATTATGTGGTAAAGCAACTCCTTGAAGATAATGTTTTGTCTATGGATTATGTGAAGACACAAGTGAATTTGTCTTGTTCTCTTACCAAACCTTCTGGAAGAGAATTAATTCATGATACATTGAGAGAAATGATACCTAAGCTCATTGATAAAAATCAACAATGATGGTAGCTTAATGTATGCGATTGGCAATCCAATGTATTAGGTTTGTATTTGGAATCAAATATCACTTGTTGATCTAGTGATGAATTACTTTAAACTATCATCCCTTTTAAAGTGAGGATAGTGCCAATTGCCATGAAAGAGAGGTTGAGGTAAGCTCTGAATGAATTTCATATCCATTATTGGTGATGTATTAAATTGTACAATATATTTCATGGAATCACCTATATAAATGTGGAGTGGGGCGGCTCTTATGAGAATTTTCACAAAACCTTTACAACACTTAGTGCAAAACCGTATTGAATAACAAAAATTGTGGGGGTGTCATTTGATTAGTGAAAATCATGATTCACGAAAGAGATTTTTTATTCATAAAAGTTTTAAACTTCATCGATTCTTTTTGGGTTTGGTTCATAGCCCAAAAGGCTCTAGTTTCAATGCATTAGATTCAATCGAATTTAACCTGGCATAATTCTTTCTTTTTCTTTTCAACAGCTTAAGAAATATGTGGGGATTGTTGAATATTTCAATAGTTTTGCAAATTTAACAATCACTATTTTGTAAAGGTGTTGATAGTCATCAATATGTTAACTGTCATTTGTTTTGTAGCTGTGTTGTAATGGTTTTGGCTCCGTTCGTTTCACAGAAAATAACTTTTAGGAAAATATTTTTCGAATTTTCCGGCGTCCGTTTCAAGGAAAATAAAATAGTTGAGGAAATTTTTTTCACCAATACACCTTCAAAAGTGGGGAAAATTTTTATCGGTTTTTTGAAAGGGGAAAACATTTTCCGTATTTTTTGTTTACCTTTATAGCGTGTATCGACCTCGCTTGAGGCCGGTGAGCCGACGGCTTTTGACAAATGAACATCAGAAAATATTATCATTTTTCAGGAAAATGATTTCCATAAATGCAACGGAGCCTTTGTAGCCATCAATTGACAAAAAAAAAAAACAGCTTGATTTTTAAATGTCACTGCCAACTGATTTAATTTGTTTCTCACCACCATCTTTTGTAAATGGAACCCCAAACCAATAAAAACAAAAGAAACCACCTCAACAAGAAAACTCTCTCTTCGTTTTTTCATTTTTTTTCCTTTCTTTGTCAAGTTTTTCATACAAGTATCTTGTTACTATTCCCTCTATTATTCTGTGCAAATTAAAGAGGAAGGTCTACTGTTTTCTGGAAGGCAAGCTGGTAGAGCTTGTTGTACTGAGTTTCCATACTTCAACCGGAAATTTTGTTCTTAAGAAGGGTGCTTGCACGCCTCGTATAGTAGAACTTATTTTCATCTTCTTCGAATTTACAACACTTTCTTTTACCTAGAAAAATAGAGCAATAGAAAACATTTGAACTATGAAATTAAGGTAAAATTGCTATACATAGTTGGAATTATATAGGTGTATTTGTAAAAGGAGATTAAGATTTACCTTATTCGTCATTAATCGCCATTTCTCTGGTTTTGTCATGAGGAAGCTCCATTAATATTATTGAGCTATTTGGAGAAGGACCGCGGAAATCCAAGCTCGATCTAAACTTGGTAAAATGTTTAAGAATAATGAGACACTAGAAACTTGGGATCGTAGCGCTAATTGCAAGCTATGCTCTGTCCAAATTTTCAATTGGTATTTCACTTGTACAAGTAATTTTTGGATATGAAATGTTCATAATAATTAACAAAATGAGCGCAAAGCAAAATCACCAAAAAGCGATTGCGAAAGAGGTATTAAACTTTTCCAAGGTTTGACATTAGTGTCAAATTTATCCAAGTTATTAAGCACGTGCGATATTAAATTGTTTATAAAATGGTGAATGGTCAAAGTAAATTTAATTTTAAATTGTCATCTAGGGTGGATGAGTGTGAAACAACAAGGTTAATCATTCAATCTCATATTGCATCACATGTTTGCCATAGGATAAATTTTCGAACTCCTCTTCGTATCAAACATTCAGATCGGCGACTTGTATGCATATATGATTTGGCTATATTCACTAAGTACTTATTTTGTACCAAATCTTTATGTCCTCTTGATATTTCCTCATTATATTTTCATTTTGGTGGTAGATTAGCATTTTCATCTTTATCCGCTAGGAAGATAGTCACCTGGCAAATAAGTTGTAACATTTTCATTCCAATCTTATATCACTTCTTTTGATCGATTTTGTTTTATTTCACGCATCTTAATTTGATTCTCCACTCGAAATTAGCTTTATTTAACATCTGAGAAATTTAATTGTAGATTGGTTTGAAGTTAAATGAACTGTCTTGGACAAATCCAAAATTCAATTGTTCTTTTGTCTTATAATAATGTTCTGTCTCATATAAATTTTCTCTTTTCTTTTCTTTTTTCTTTTATTTTATTTTCTCATTTCCTCCTCTTGGGTAAAGGTCGTGTGACAAATCTAGGTGATATCTCCTCCATGCAGAGGTCACGCCGATGTGGGTTGCATGCGACTCTTGCATCGTGGTGCATGACAAACCTTTGGGGGGGGGGGGGGGGGAACTTCCAAAGAATCTTAAAAAGTTATAACGTGGAAATCTCTTTTGTTAACATAATAATTTGAATTCTGGGGGTGATTTCCTTAATTAAATTTTTTGTTGGTGAAATCTCAATATCCGAGCTTTGTCATCTCTTTCGATTGGATACCCGTAATATCTAAAGGCATACACATATAAAAAGTTCAAAGGCAAATCGTTGAAGGTATTTTAAATTCAGAAATAAGGGGAAATATGGTTTGATGATACTTTTAATTCAAAATTAAAGGGAAAATCATTGAACATATCTTTAACTAGCATAAGCCAGATCATGTGGATAATACCCAGAAAGACTCATATAATTAAGCCTCTATTAATAAGCCTAACCCTAGAGATCTAGGTTCAGCCCAATAAAGTGAAGCCCATTAATATTAACGTTTACAAACTTCAAAAAGAAGAATAAATAACCTGTCTTTTGACTAAACTGAAAAGATGGAAAAAGGGTGGCATCGCTATCACAATTTTTATGTAGCGCACTGTAATGCTAACACTTTTTAAACAATTATTTAAGGGCTGTAATTTTTTTAAAAGTGATTGTTCAAGTGACTCAGTTTGTCAAAAAGTTTTGCGTGGTTTGTCGAAGTCACTTAAAACGGATATCTTAAATAGTTTGGATGCTAAAACAATCATTCATAAAATTTTGGCATTAAATTGATAGCATGTTCTAAAAGTTCTAACAATTAGAAACTTGACAAAACAATGACGTGAGTCAAAAGCAAAAATCATATAGCAAATATTACTATGTTGCCTCTATCTTGCTTTGTTTTGTTAAAATCAAAAGGCAAAATCAGAGAGCAAACGTTATCTCCAAACAATTTTGTCAAGCTCACAAAAATCCATTTCATTCCCACAAAAAAGAAAGTACGTAAAAAAATTTCACCTCTCATAACTTCACATTTGTTTCGTCTTGGGCTTTGCACTGTTGCGAGATCCAACAGCAGAGCATGGAGCCCTCTGTAAAAATAATCTGCATCTCTTTGACCAACTGCGAGGATCAATACTAGAGAACATTCAGAAACTAATTGAACCAATTTATCAATTTGTGATAATTTGATGCATTTAACCACGTTGTTCAGTGCATAACTTACCCAAGACAACAATTTTAAATTGTTTTGTGGCAAAACTTAAAGACCGATTACTTCGATGCTAACACTTTATGAATGATTAATCTAGTACCAGAACTTTTTAAGAGTATCAATTTAAGTAAATCCAGTGAGCTACTTTAATTTTTCCATCAAGAGGAGTAACTTAAGCGACCTCTCTTTAAAATTGTGCCACTTAAATAATCATATGGATAGTTTTTTTCTAACACCAAAGAGAGACCTGTACAATAGATACGACATTAATACCGTTCTTACCCCTTGAAAAGTTGACTCAATCCAAATTTGCTTACAAATGATATAAACACAAATAAGCAATATATATATATTATATAATATATAATACCTAATCTAGGTGGTTTGATTGATGTGAACTATATCCAACCTTCCAAATGCACTCTTGACATCCTTCAATGCTCCTCTCAAGATTTCTCGTTAAGGACATAAGTGAAAACCCTAAACATCAAGACTTGACGGCACAAGAAGGACAACTCAATTAGAGCCCAAGATAAGGAAATATTACTTATATGCGAACCGTCTAGAAAATATTTCTTTCCTTTTCACATAAGGCTAAAAGATCAATTAATTTGTACACAAAATTATGACACTACGGTCAATGTCAAGAAAATTTTACACATGTAGTTTTCCAAGTGCCACTTTCTGGCCCATAATTTCTCCGTCCGATGTCCTGTTATCAATAAGCAAAATTGCGAAATCATGGGGCTATCTTTTGCGATATGATACTTTCAAAAGCCATCAGTTACCGTAAACAAAGGTCTTGAAAGCCTCATTTGATTCCTATACCTCTAGCAATGTTTACAAAATTTATTTGCAAGTAGTGAACTTAAGTTGTTCATGGTAAATCTTCTCACTTCAGTAAGTTATTTCAAATAATAAAAATCATCAGCAGTGAACCTTATTTGTTCTTAGTAAACTTTCTCGTTCCAATCAATATCACTTAAACAATCGTCTTATTTGAACTTTGACTTCAATTAGTCAATTGTACTGAACTTCTCCCTTTTTTTTTTTATTACTTACAATGAATATATTGACCAGAATTTGAGCTATTTTTCATAAAAAAATGCTAACGACAAAGGACGTGACGATGATGCGCATTTAGAAAATTTATCCTATTTACAAAATTAGCAGATTTGTTGGATAAGTAGCTATATTCCGGCTAAAAGTGCATTAACTAGAGAAATATAAAGATTTAGCAAAACGGATGATTGAAATTTGAAGTTTTGTAACTTGATGATAAAAATCCATTAAATTCCAGTAAGTATAACCGGAAATCATCATTTATTTACTTTCCATCATTTCTTGATTCAAATTTTTTTTTTCACAGTATTCTTCTTATATTTGAAAAAACTTGAAGGATTATACAATCAATCCTTCCACCAACCGCCCACCCAAAACCGGGGCGGCGGAAAATCATTCACCAATAAGATCGCGCCACGTGGGCTTCGAAAAGACGTGCCTGCTTACCGGGTCCCAGTCGAATCGGTCTCAGCAAAAAGTCAGAGAAAAAGTAAGCCAATTCGGCTGGAATTCTAGGATGCCCGAAAGAAAATTCATGCGCTAATGAGATGAAAGCAACTAAGAAGCCTTCGGAGCGTTGCCACGTACGCCATCACAGAAGGAAAACGAAGACCTGATTGATGGCACACATGATGGGTTTGTTTGCTAGCTCGAATGGGTTTGAAAAATAGGAAGACGACGCACGTGAAATGGGAAGAAAACCTGATTGGGTCTGTATCTCCATGATTGGCTTCTTCTACAGGCTCCATATATCTCTCTCACTAACCACCAGGGCGAAGAAAGAGGGAAGAAAAGAGCACGTTCAAACTTTTTGTTTCTTCATTCCTTCAAGAGGAAGGTTCAAGTGCAAGCAAAGTGTTTTTGCACCTTATCAATGGCTACAGCTCCCTTTCTCAACTTGATCCGCCCTTCGTCCTCGGTTTCCTCCAAGAAACACTCCTCAGTTCCCATCTCCAAGGATCTGCCGCTGGATTTCTCTCCTTGCCACCACTCGAGAAGTAGTAAACTCCATTACCGGAAGAGGAGATGTATCCAGCAAGGGAGAGCCGCTATGGTTGAATCCGCTGGGGCTCAAGTGAATAGCTATGATGCTGAAGCGAGCAGGGCGGTGCCTAGCAAGAAGCTCCGGGTGCTTGTCGCCGGAGGTGGCATCGGAGGGCTGGTTTTCGCACTGGCAGCGAAGAAGAAGGGGTTTGAGGTGGTGGTGTTTGAAAAGGACGTGAGTGCAATTAGAGGGGAGGGACAATACAGGGGTCCCATTCTGATACAGAGCAATGCGTTGGCTGCTTTGGAGGCTATTGACATGGAGGTGGCCGACGAGGTGATGAGGACTGGTTGTATCATTGGAAACAGGGTTAATGGCCTTGTAGATGGGGTTTCTGGTACTTGGTGAGTTCACTTGGCTTTGTCTGTTAATTTGCTTACCTTTTAGGTATTCCGGTTCAAAGAGATCGTGTGTGTTGAGAAAATATGCTGTCATCATTTATGGCATAAACGATAATCATTCTATTCTAATTCAATAATTTTTTTATCCTGTTCTCAAAATAGAATTCCATTTTTTCATATATAGAACAAATTTTTTCCTCAAAAATAAATTTGAAACAAATACGAGAATTAAAAATCTTCAACATCTTTATTGCTGGAATAAAAACAAAGATAATTCTCCCATATATTTTTCACTTTCTCTTTGATTTTCTACTTGTTCATACTCTCTTCAACTCTTCTCCAACTCACCACCTGCTGATTGTTAGCCCTCGCCATAGCCGACCACCACCCTTTATTGGCCACTACCTGTTACCACTACTACCCCTCGCTAGCCACCATCCTTGTCTACTATCACCGGCCATCGACCACTGCTACCCCTCACCATCGGTTGCCACCACCCACCATCCCCTATTGGCCACCAATAGCCGTTGCTGCTCCTTACTAGCTACCAACCACCACCCACCATCGCCGTTAGTCAACAAGGGGTGACCACAACAGCAGTGGCACTGACCACCACCATCATGGCCAACCCCTCACTAGCCACAACCCCTTGCCAGCCACCCCCCCTTGCCAGCCACCCCCCTGGCCCCTCTCTAGCCAACATCCACCACCATTATTGGCCGCTAGTTGCCACCCTCCCTGCCGGCCGCTGTCGACCCCCACGTATGGCCACTGTTGCTTGTTGGAGACAAAGATATAAATAATAATTTTGTATCATTATTAAACAAATTTATATTATGAGAATAGGTGATTTATATTATTATCAAGTACGTTTCTTTGTTCAGAAACTCTTTCATAAAATATAAATATGAAACTATATTTCTTATAGAATGATTATCATTCGCGTCTTTATTTTCTTTTATTTACTTATAGAAGACCCATTTATAAATTGACTTATGAATAAATAAAACAAAATGAAAATCTGATTTTTCTCTCTCTTCCTCCTCCATCCACCTTTCTCTTCCTCCTCCATCTACAAACAACTTGAGCCAGACCCCTGCGCCTCGCCCCCGCAGTTGCCACTGGCGAAGGTGCCGATACCGTGTCCAGGCCGACCACCGTCGGGCAACCAAGCCAATCCACCCTTGCTCATCACGGCTATGGACGAGCCAATCATACCCATTTATCAAGGCATGGCTTCACATTTATAAGTTCGACTAGTCGGGTGGCATGGCGGCCACGCGGGAGGTTGTGGCGGCTTGGGCAGTGGAGACACCAAACTCGATTCTCCAGTCCATGGCCAGCTAGAGCGGTGGTTCTGAAGGGAGGAGGAAGATAGAAAAATCAGACTCTTAGTTTTTCCATTTGATTCTAAGTTAAGGTCTATGAGTCAACTTATAATTAAATATGAGTAGATAAGCGGTCATATCATGTAGGGAAATGCTTTGGTAACCATCCATCGTGGTCAAACCAAATAACGAGATATTATTCACCATTCATTTGGTAGTGTCTTACCTGATAACCTCCTTCCCCGGTTAGTTCCACATAATTCCATCCTCTGATAATTTAGTATGCACCCCACCGTTTCATGGTCTAAATCAAACAGGAAGTTAGCTATGTAATAGTGATAAACATAAAACATCAAATTGAAATATATTAATCTTTCAAAATGATGATACTGGAAATGTATCAATTACTTCATTCGGCTAAGATATTCTATATGGAGGCGTTAGGACATGTGAATTGATCTCGTAAAAAAAAATTAAATTGTGTAGCGTCGGATGTCTCATTGATATCCCACTTACTAGCATTCCACGTTTTTAGATTCACATGGGTACAAATATTGTGTTGGCAGAAGTTCAATTGGGGCTGCTTGCTCTTTTTAATAAGGCCTCTGATGTTGGGGGACATCGCGGTATTATACTGATTGATAACTCTTATCCAGCCTCAAATTTAGCATGGTCCATCTTATTGCCATACTTGCATGCGTGAATCGAAATCTGAATGTAGTAGTTACATGTTGGCAACAAGCCCAAGTGAAATGGATATATATTCTCATGTTAAAATCGTGTGAACTGGCTTGATATGACTATTGAATGGTTGACATCTGAGTTCAAATCTTGAAATATTTGTTAATCCAGTCTTTTTTAAGGTAAAACGCACGACCAGTTGGCAATGCATGAACAAATGAAAGAACTTGTACTGTACATGGCGAATAGAGTCTATTTTTACTCTTATAAAAGTAAAAAAGAATTTCATTATTACAAATAATTTTTTTATTTAAATACTCAATTAATCCTCACTAAATGTAACGTCTCTTTTTTATGAAGGGAGCTCTATGAGCCAACATGATATTGTTGTTAGCTCCGGTCGCTATTCAACTGCACCTCTTTGTGCGGGTGATGCTAGTTTTAAGGTTTTGCAAGACTTTTCTACCGGTACAATAAGCCCATGCATGTACGATGTGGAATTAGAAATGATTTGAAATCCAACCCGAACTTAGGATACATTATTGTGGTAGATGGTACAAAGTGAAGTTGGAGTAAAAAATGAGTAAAATTGTTAGAATTTTCGCAAGATAAGGAAAGAAATTCATGAAAAGCAGCCCCCCCCCCCCTCCCCCAACCAAACAAAGATAAAAGAAAAACCATACTCATATCTTCAACACGATTGTTTACCTTTTCGAGTGGTTTCTCATTCCTTCGATATGAAAATCGTGGCCTACAGCCTAGTTGGGGTTTAGAACTTTTCATCGTGTGTTGGACTCTCTCAGAAATATGAGGTTTTAGCGTAATTAGGGTTTAGATCCCGATATATTTATACATTAGTGGGCTGATACTTTATATCTTTGTAGGCCAATTTGGCACTTTTTATACTTTTCATTCGGAGACCTCGGTATCCTTCCACTCATATCCAGCTTTTGTGGTGCCAAGCTACATGATCTTGTATACTTTTGGTAAAAGTCTATAAAATTCTTACATTATCAAAAAAAAAAAAATCGTGGCCTTCAGGTGCTAGATTAGTCCTATGTGTATATGTTTATGCATCTTTTTTGGCTGAACGAGCGGAGGACTCCGAACTTCAGGTTTTGTACTATGCACTGATCTTTAACAGTTATAGGAAAATGTTTCAAATTGATAAATGAAGTGGTTTGAGCCTGCATGAGTTAGATTTTTAGACCACTGGATTTTTGCTGTGGGTTCAGTACATGAAGCTATCTAGAATCACATAAGAATACAGAGTATTGTGAGTTTCGACGTAGTTTGAGCCTCTGTCTTATTTTAGACTGCTAGGATTTCGTAGTGGCTTGATATATGACGCTACCAGTTTCTAAATCTCACAATAGTATCATCAATCTCCTTACATTAACATTAGGTATTTTTCGAAATATATGTACTTAGAAAGAAGAACGTAATGTATGGTGTCTGAGAAGAAAGACACTAGTATGGTCAGCACAGCCTCCTCCGCCATTCATGTCTTTGATTTCTTTTCTCAATTAGAAGTTTACACAAGTCTCAGCGGAGGAACTTATTTTTCGAGAGAAGCCTCAGAAAGTGATATGCAGTTGGCTACAGGTACATCAAGTTGGATATGTTCACTCCTGCAGTGGAACGGGGGCTTCCGGTCACTAGGATTATTAACCGAATGTCCCTTCAGCAGATTCTTGCTCAAGCAGTCGGGGAAGACGTTATCTTGAATGACAGTAATGTGGTTGACTTTGAGGATGATGGAGCGAAGGTAAATTTGCCCGCTGGGGCTTTCGAGATTATTTCTTAACCACCTGGCTGCACTGGAAGTTTTTGCCGTTAGAGAAATCCACTTGTAGGATAATCTTGTTGGTTGTTTCTGGGCTTCATTTGACATTCCTCATCATGCCATTCTTATTATCGATTGAAGGTCACTGTCGTTCTTGAGAATGGGCAGCGTTTTGAAGGGGATCTTCTAGTTGGAGCCGACGGTATATGGTCGAAGGTGCCATGTTGCTCTCTGTCCTTTTCAATTTAGAAGTGACAATGTTTGCCCAACGAACAAGGAAAAAATTTTCTGGAGCAACTTGTCGTCCTAACCAGACGAAAGAAAATCCTAACGAGCACTGAGTTCAATCTAGTTCGTTCCATCATTACAAGAAAAGTGAAAAGATGATCACAAAATCTTTGTCCGCAACTAATATGTTGACAAGGTCACTTTTCTTGTCCTGTCATCCTGAGAGGTCTGTTTTTTCGTTTAAGAATAGGTGAGGAAGAGATTATTTGGGCCTAAGGATGCCACCTATTCAGGCTACACTTGTTACACTGGCATTACAGATTTTGTGGCACCAGACATCGAGGCAGTCGGGTAAGTATGTAAAGCCTTTTCCTCTTCTGTCAGTGTCGGGGTCATCAATTAGCTCGATTAATATGAAATAGAAATTTATCATGTCCAGGCTTATGTTTTGATCATCAAGTCTCTCACAAGTTGAGTTTCTTCCTCTGAAGGTTGAGAATATTTCTGGGACACAAGCAATACTTTGCGCCTTCATATGTTGGCGCTGGAAAGATGCAGTGGTACGCATTTCACAAGGAACCACCCGGCGGTGTGGATGGTCCAAATGGTACATTTCCTGCTTTAAGTTTCCAAGTTCGTTATCATCTGCTTGTCATACGCATTCCATGGTGTCTGTGGAGGTTATAACATTACCTAAATTCGACTGAGCTGGTAGTAGTTGGTTCGCACTGGCATGTCATTATCTCAATAACTTATGGTTATTATGATTTATGAAAAAGCAGTATGCGCTAGAGCTATATTTGTCATCATTAGTTTCATGGCTTGGATGACATTGTCGTGACCAGCAGCAGTGGATTCAACCAGATCTCGTAACTATTCATTGCTGTGATGTAATGCCGATGATCTAATTACTTGTTACTACCATAAGTGTCTAATTAATTGTAATGACCATCTCTCCTTTTATGAGACGATTCCTCAGGTAAAAAAGAAAGGCTCCTGAAAATATTTGAAGGTTGGTGCGACGATGTGATAGATCTAATACTTGCCACGGATGAGGAGGCGATTCTTCGACGTGACATATATGACCGGACACCGGTTTTTACGTGGGGAAAGGGTCGTGTGACTTTGCTTGGGGATTCTGTACACGCTATGCAGCCAAATATGGGGCAAGGTGGATGCATGGCCATTGAAGTACGTATCCAAAATTGGCGTTATAAGTTCTAAGTCAAGAAGACTATGTCGCTTGTTTTTACTTGCTCATGTTTGGATGTTTCGTATGTGATTTGGTAAACATGCTTGAGCAAGTTTGTGTACAGGCGTGTCATATTTTGCATGTTTGGGTCTGCTTCATTCTTTAGGCTTAGCATCTTATAAATATAACTAAAATTTGTAGTTCATTGAAATGCTTGAACATGGCCGCCGAAATGGAGCCAGTAATTGCTCTTTTTCGCAGGATAGTTACCAACTCTCCTTGGAGCTTGAGAAGGCATGGCAATATAGCATTAAATCTCGGACCCCGATTGATGTGACTGATGCTCTGAAGAGGTAATTAATTTTCTATTAGCATCTCCGTTGCATAATGCCGAGAAGGTTAAGTTCTTGATCTTGGTAACTTAGTCGCTCGAGTGTATGAGAGTAAATTCCCGTGGAAAAATTATTTTGTCTCAGATATTTACTCTCTTTGGATATCTCTTAGTGACAAATGGGAAGATTTTTTCTCATGGATGTTCAATCAGACTCTTGACACATTTATGTTCTATAGTGCAAGCAAGCAATCACCCCTGAGTAAGCCAAATAAATTATCATATTAACTTTTAGAACACGGTCTTTCTGTTTCTAGGACCCAAGTGCAGTTAGTGCACATACAAGGTGACATAGTTGGTACTCTTTTATCTATTATGTGCTAAGCTTGATGAAGTTTTCAATCTGTCAGTCAACTTAGCTTCAAATTTCAATCTGAGTTTCCTCCAGCTACGAGAAAGCCAGACGGCTGAGAGCTGCTGCCATCCAAGGAATGGCAAGAATGGCTACGTTGATGGCCTCACCATACCAAACTTATTTAGGTGTTGGACTTGGTCCACTCTCGGTAGGTACTTGTCAAAGAATCACTCCATAAAAATAAACATTATGTTGATGTCGTCCTGCATTCATTGATTCTTGCTATGTTTCCAACCAAGTTTCGGATACCACATCCTGGAATAGTTGGTGGGAAATTTTTTATAGCAATCGCCATGCCATTGATGCTCAACTGGGTATTGGGTGGTAACAGGTCAATCTTCGGAACACTGGCTTTTCTTTCCTTTGTAATTATCCTGCAACTACATAAAACTTGCAACAAATTCTCTAGAACACAATTCTTTTTATAATTTAATTGGACTGAATCTGAAGTACGGTTTTTGACAGCTCGAAACTTGAGGGAAGGGCACTCTGTTGCAGACTCTCGGACAAGGTATGATCCTTGCATTCCTGTAAATTATCTCAGGAATTTAAAATGCATAGCTGATTCAGCCCATTGTGAATTTTCAATAAAATCATCAATGTGGAAGCTAATGGATATAAAATCCATGTGATGAAAGGCAAACGATCAGTTGAGAAGATGGTTTAAGGACGATGATGCGCTGGAGCGTGCTATGAACGGGCAGTACGTATTTGAGCCTTGCGTTTATTTGTCCAGTTGCCATCAGATTTACTCTTCATGACCGCAAGTCACTCTTTTTCCCGCACTTGTCATGTATCTTGCATTTGCAGATGGCTTCTTTTACCCTGTGGAAACAAGACTACTCCACGGCAACCTATTTGTTTAAGTAGAGACGAAAGCGCGAGCTGCATAATTGGGTACGGAATTTTTTAGTGTCTTTGGATGTAGTGAGATCTGCCATAGTATCGAGTCAGCTTCCTGCAAGTCGGCGAATGAATCTCAAAAGGCAATTTCATGTTGCATCTTAGCTTTAGTATGACCTCGCATGCTAGGAGAAAACACCTTGAACTTGAATGTTTATGAAGGGTTTTTTAGTTAACTGGCAAATCGAAAGCAATGTGCCCTTGGTTTGGCATCCCCGTCCGTTAGCTTCATGAGACCGGCCTTCTGTATTCTTGCTAATAATAACTTCTTCGTCTTATAGGAGAGAACCAAGTGATGATCTTCTTGGAATTCTGGTAACAATACCGTTGCCCCAGGTGGATGTTCGTTCCATTTAAGTTTCTTTCGCACCTTTCCACTTCGCTTTGTTGGAGTCACGACATTCTTGTCTCAGATTTCAAAGGTACATGCTCAAATCAGCTACAAGGATGGTGCTTTCTTCGTGACCGATTTGCGGAGCAAACACGGTACATGGATCACCAAGTAAGCAGCATGGGAATGGGTCTTCTTCGTTTCTTTTTCTCCTATTGTTTACCAAGGTTTTAGTTATAGGATGTAATGAGACCGCTTTGGCAGTAATGCAGGGCGTCGGTATCGTGCAACTCCGAATTTTCCTGCTAGGCTTCATCCCTCGAACGTTATCGAGTTTGGTTCAGACAAGAGGGTCAGTATACTGTGTTGTATATAGTCCGCGTCGCAATCGGCTATACTTTTTGACAAGCTCTCATATATTTGTCTATCAAAGTTTACCGATCCCACTCCGTCCTCGGCTCTGCTAACAAAACCAACTATGAAAATCTGTCGTGCTCTTTTTCAGGCGATGTATCGCGTGAAAGTCGTGAGGTCTACTACGAGAATTCCATATGCCAAATGAAGCAGAATGCTCCAGGTAGCATGACAAGTAGGAGGTCCAACACTCCCTCTATGCAGCAATTAATTCAAAACACATGAAAGAGTCAGAATGACATAAAAAATTTCTAAAATAGTCGCTTAATATGGGATTTATATCCTCTTTATGTACGTATAGTCTCCTTTCACTTCTTAATTTTAGCTTTTAGATTGAAATTTTTAATGTATTTAATATTAGAATAAGGTTCCACCCCAGCTTATTTCGTGTCCGTGGCCCGCCATTTGTAAAGGGAGTGTTAGAGCAGGTTTATATAATTTCATATGCATGTTGAATTGCTTTATTTTACAATGCAGTAGTTACCAAAACATTTTAATACAACTTCATTTGGATGATATTTGCCATTCATCAACAGTTATCAGATTAAAATTCTTCAATCACATAAAATGTTTACTGGCCATCATCATCATTATCATAATCACCACTGTAGTTGTTGTCGTTGTACTTCTAACTTGAGATATTTCAGTGAACATGAAATGAACAATGTCCCACGAAATATTGATGCTTAGTTTGATGAATTTGATAATTCGGACATTGCTGGTACAAGGTGCTGAATCAGCTATATTATCTACCCAGGAAAGAGAGCAATAGAAAACATTGAACTATGAAAGATTAGATAAATTTGCCATATAGAATTAGAATAACTTAATTACTATTATTACAAAAGAACAGTTTCTCCGTGAGCTAACTTTATGACCTACGGTGTGTTGACACCTAAAATTTAATGACCCATTTAAGTTCACATTACATAAAAAAATTAAGATTAAGTAAAAATATTTTTAATGACATTAAATAATATATAATTTTAAATATTTATCATAATATCTAATAATAAATCAATGGTGGAATGAACCACAATTAGTTGTGTGGATTTGGCCCGCACTCATAATTTTTGGCCGGCACCTAAGGGGTGTATCGAATTTCCAGCCTTCAATTTAGGATAATTTGACCCTTAATTGATTGAAATTAGTTGGAATAATTTCCAGCCACTCGTAATAGATTGAAGCCTGCAAATTTCTAGCCAGCAAGCCGGAACTTTGGGCCAGCCTAGCTTAGGGGAGGGCTTGGTCTAAATTCAGCATCAAATTAAACAAAATTTGTGCAATTTGACCCTAGGATAATCTAATTGAAAGAACTTCAAAATTCTAGGATTAATTGTTTAAATATTGAAAACTTGAGGTTCTTAATCACAAAAGATCAACTCATATATATATATATATACATGATTATGCCTCAGGGTTTTGGCTGGGCAATCATAATCTTAGAATACATTTTAGAAAAGAGGGAAAACACATGAGAAAAGAGAGCGAGCTAAGTTACTTGCGGCCAGGAACCCAATCCATTGGCCACCCACTGAATTGCCTTTATGCTTCGCTTACCACTGCGCCGGTGCCGCCTACTCCTCACTAGTTTAAGAGACAATCGCTCGTTGCTCCACCGCCTCGCCACGGTCCTAGCTGTGGCCGAAGCTCGTGATTTCCCTACCCTACTCAATCATCCATTTATCGCCTCTTCTCCGCTTGGCACCTGCTCAATCAACTGTCCAACGCCCTCTCTACTGGCTAGCCCTCACCCAAGCATCCAGCCAGCCCATTGGCACCAGCCCCATTACACTTGGTAACAGCCCAAACCTACCGAGCCATTCCCTGGACAGCAGCTATTCTTCACCTTTAGTCGCACCACTGACCCCTTGTCAAGCCACTTGAAGACTCCTCTCTACAAGCAAGCTTACTGCTACCTTGAGAGCCGCCTTCTGCGGCCCACTACTGCCCCGCATGCTGCTAGATCAACATTCATCGGTTGCTGTTGCCAAAGCCCATGTTGCTACTTGGAGGCCAAAGGTTCTATCATCGCTGGCCGTGACCCTTGTGCAGCTGCCCCTCTCGACCGGTTAGCTGCCTTGGCCGTTAGCTAATCAGCCACCACCCAGCGCAACACCGTCGGCTGGCCGCCTCTCTCGCATAGCCCACCACTGATTGTCACCCTGTGTCGCTCACAAAATTCAAATTTGAAAACGTTATCCGCGCACTATCATGAATCATGATTTGTTTTTTTTTTTTTTGTTATTTACTTGACTTTGTTGCTTAGTTTGAACATTATAATCTTTAGGGAATATTGAAAGAATGCATGAAATCTTATCTGTGAAAGGTCTATCCATTGTAGCCTTTCAAATTAGGAAATTTTTCTAATTTAATAACGTGCGGCAGATCAGCATATTGATTCCCACCCAAGATCCGACTTGTGATGGCACTGGAAAAAGCTTCCGTGCCTCCCATCACCTTGTGGAGCGAGATCCAAATTTGTATTCAAATTTTAACCTTTTCAAATTATATTTGTGTGCGGCGAATGTCTGATAGTAATTGTGGATATTGATTGCTATCTTTGTTCAATTTTATTTCCTAACAGACAAAATCCCTAAAAAAGAGAGTTCTTTAACAAGTTAGTTAATTATCTCTAATAGATCGCATGTTAAGTATAATTTAGATTTTTTTTTAATTAATTTTAGATAACCTCTTGGAGTACGATATATTATATTCCTAACTTCTTCTATATTGCATGTTTAAATTAGGAAAGACTTTTATTCCAAATTTTCAAATAATAATTATAAAAAATTTAATTCTAGATAGATATGTTTTCATTTCCACTTAGATTGCATGCTTAAGATAGATTTTTTTTTTAACAATCCTGGGTTTCCTTTAAAAGAATATTAAAAAAGATTTCTTCTTGGAATTAATTAGATTGCGTTTCAAATTTAGAATGCATATTTAGGTTAGCCTATTTATTTATTCCGAATTCTCATGGAAAAATACCAAAAATGCATCATGCACACGTCACATATTTAGCTGCATTATTATTCATGTCATCATGTCATTGAATGCATAACATTAGAAGTAAATACCTAATTTTTTAAAGTTTACAATTTATGTCAGGTAGATTGCATTATAGATTAAAGAACCATGATTGTTGGTCATATCATGTCAAGTTGCGTGACATTTAATTACTAATGTCTGTCATGTAGCTCAATATTTAATTTAATTATTCATGTTCTACCATATACCTTACTTGTTAGGTTTAATAAATTGAATTCCTCCACAATAAGGTAAATTAAGTTTATCTTGCCATCTAGATTTGCATGCTATTTTCATTTAATTGATGATCATGGCATGTAACATAATTTTCATATTAGTTCTAATAAATTCTCATGTCATCTAGATATTACATGTTTGATTAAATCAATTAAGATTTTATGTCATATAGGTCATGCATTAGAACTCACATAACATTTAATAATAGCATGTTTGTCCATGTCACACGTCATTAGAATTAGGTCTTTTAAATAAATGTCTCAAATGTTAAGATCGTTCAAACATTATGCAAGTTGTTATTAGTGTAATTCATTTAGCATAATTGCATATCATATCATTCATTATAAAAAGTGAAATCCAAATAAATAAATAATATCGTTTGTTAATGAGTGTTAGTAAAAATCATGTTATGATTGTTACTTGATTTTTTTACTAACATTGCACATGCTTATGTTACTATCAAGGTAAGTCCGTACTTCCCTACATCTACAATTTATTTAATGCTTTATTATTGTAGTGTTAACTAATGTTTGGCACTCATATGATCACCTCAGATGTTAGGTAGTTAGAATTATAGTTGATCCAAACTGCATGTTTATATATTTTCATGAAATAAATGGTGTCAAAAGGATGTTAGATTAATATAATAAAACCAGATCTTTGATCCCAAAATTTATAATTTGTAGAGGTAAAGAATTTTTCCCAATACATTGTATTGGTTTTCAATTGACTCACATAAAAAAAAAATAGTGATGAATCCTTTTGTTTTTTTTTTTTTTGCATGCCAAGAACTTACATCCTAAGTTGTGAATTGGTATGAATTCAGGAGAGCTCGAATTAGGTTTAGTTTTAATAATCTATTAGCCAACCCTTAAGTAGTAAAATGTCCAAGGAGATCATGACACAGTGAGCCCCCGCTATTTTGAGAGGCCAGTCAAAGTTCCTCAGGGGCTTATCAAGCATTCCATCCACATGGCAGTGCCAAGTAATGAAAGTATGAGGGATTGGCTCCTTCATACTGACATCGATTCAAATTGTCGCTTTAGCCCTAACGACAGTGACCTTCAATTGTACATCCATGGCATTGTTGCTGAAGGAATCAACACACATTGGGAATCCAAAATATGGAGGTGGTGGTGTCTACATTCTAATTTCCTAAAAAATAAATGGATGAGCAAATAGTCCAATAAATAAAATTGCTATTTTTAAAGTAGAATGTTAGTCTAACACTTGACATTGTGAGTGTTGACGGTAAATCAATTACATAAATATCTAATAACTATATGCTTATTGTAATTAAGCATTTTACACAATATCAACCAACAATAATGGGCATGCATAATATTCATTTTCATTTCCAAAAGCACTCATCGGGCTTCTCAAACCTCTCTCTAGGGCATCATGTGCCGAACATGGCATGGCAACTCATGTGGCATCTTGTTTAGCAACCCTTCCATGAGGCATTTTGTCCCACATGGGGTGTCCCTCCTTACACAAGGCATCCCATGCCATGTAGGGCACTATCACCATTTCAAGTGAGCGATTGTCCTCCCTAATCTCACACAAACACGAGTTCTAGTTATAATTTTCTTTTTAAAGTGTACGATACTCAAGTATAGGTGGCACCACCGAAGTGAGACACGATTTAGCTTAGGCTTGACTAGGCATGACCCGAGTTTGGATAAGCTATGATCAACTTCGAAATTGAACCATGACTAATTGTTGCTTTAGATGCAATAGCATGCGTCACACGTTGTTAAACACAATCATGTGTCAATACATTGGAAGTATCAAGTAGAATTCCTATCTTAGTTTTTGATTACTTCAATTATCTAAGGCTAGCACTTAAGGGATTGGAACCTTCGGTCGTAACGGTCGGTGAGAGGGCATGAGGGAGGGAGATAAGGCTTGGTGAGAAAGAGAGGGAGAGGAGAGTGAAATTTGTTGAGGTGAGGGAATGAGAAGGTACAGGCCTATTTATAGTGGTCCCTCATGACCCCTCATTTAATGCCCTTCATCATTAGTGCCCAGTTGCCCCTTTTTAATTAGTCCACATGTCTATGTTAGGGTTCATAAGTGGTTACCTAATTTGATGAATTGTCTCTAATGTCATGATTAGTAGCTTAAATGTCCCTTGGTTCTAATTATTATGGGTTAAGTGGTTCTCTTTGATTGGTCCACCTAAAGCTAAGCTAATATTATCATGTGGCATAGGTTAGATTAGGTATCCCATGAATTTAGCCTATTTGTCCCTAGAACCAGCTTAGGTTTAATGATTATATTGTAAATATCTCTAATGTAATTATTACCATGGTCCAATGATTTTCCTTGAAGTGGGCATATCATTTGCCTAATCTTATTAGATTTACCTTTTACTTAATAGAAAAGACTAATGATCGAACTAGCTGACATAAGTGACAATATCATAAATGACTTCTTATGCAAACCAAATGTACCTTCCTCAAGAAACTAAGTCAAAAACAGCTAAGTTGACATAAGTGACAATATCATAAGTGACTTCTTATATAAGTCAAAGGTAGCTTCCTCAAAAAATTTCTTAATGACTTGTTAAATAAGTCAAAACTAAGCCGACATAAGCTATGACATCATAATGACTTCTTATGCAAGGTAAAGACAGCTTTCGCAAACTTCTTAATGACACATTGAACAAGTCAAAAATATTTAAGACTATAATTTCATTTCCAAATTGTCTTATACAAGAAATTTTCGAATGTCGTGTTACTGTAGATGAATAACATGTTGTAGGGTACTAATGAGGTTATGCCAAAGGTGGAGAAAAGTGCTATTTTTGCTAATTGTATTTGTGCTAAGTGATGAGTTGACATAGTTGCCTCTGATGTTGCAGATACTGACAGAAGGGGAAAAAAGGTGTGGTCTGATGGATCTGAGTCATATATGGTTTGGGCTAGAGGTGATTGGGCCAATGGGTCATTTTGTTGGGCCATTTCTTCGGCAATTGGGAAAATTTTTGGGTCTTTGGATCATTTTGAGGGTCTTCTTGTGGACTGCATGAGAAATGGGGACATGTCATGGACCTTGGCCACCTACTGATGCGTTTGTCTAATGAAATGATATATTGCTTAACAAAAGAAGATACGTTGTGGAGCGCGTAGTTATGTGACAAGGACTTCTTGAGTGTTCGCGGAAAATAGATAATTTGAATAATATATTCCTTAAATGATCATCTATATCACTTACAAACATGAATGAAATAAAAAAATTTTCATTATTTAAAAAATATTTAATCATAAATTATTGTCAATAATGAAAAAAAAATTTATTAGCTAATTATTTCAAGCTATCATTTTAAGAAATGTATTTTTCAATTCATTCATTATCTGCGAAATAAACTAAGCCAAAATATTGACTCGTGATATTGGATAGTTTGGGCCTATGATTATCTAGCCCGAGACTAAAACCTCAATAGACAGAGAGAGTGATGAGTCTAAGAGAAAGCCATCGAGGACTGTGGCAACTGGTGGAGCTGTGAAGGAGCATTGGATGCATGATGGCGGCTCGATGATCACGCAGCCGTGGCGTGGTGGCTGTAGGCAAGTTAAGGACAAGAAAAGGGCAAAGAGAGGTTGAAGAAGCATGTCGATTGTGAGCATGAGGGAGAGAAAGTAGAGAGACTCGAGAGAGGCATAATGCAAGGGAGAAAAAGAGGAGAGAACCAAGACTTTCGGGCCGATAAAGACAATCAAGATTTGGAATCTAAAAATTGAAGGGCTTGGTATAACCCGATTAGACTAAAATAAAATAAAAACTATCTAGGCCTGCATGCTTGACCCGGCGATGATTTTGCTTTCTTATTACTTTAGTATGCAGCCTAATGAAAGCATAGTTTCCTATTTTTAAACAATTGTTATGCCCTCTTCAATTGAAAGCAAAATTCGCACATACAGCCAAAAGAATACAACCTAAGCTCACGAAGCAAACCCAAGGGCAACTCCAGCCTTTAGTGCGACCCACCAACAATTAATCCTAGCCGTCACCCGTCAATTTCCCACCAAAGTCCATGACTGTAACCCTTCCCAAACTGACAACGCTTTCTAGACTGAGGTTCTTAGGTGCGGATCCAAAAATGTCTTGCGCATGCATACAAACACCACATACAATATCGACCATGAACTGGCAACTTCACCCTCATGATCTTCATCCCAACACCACCGTCACCACACAGCGACTTCTTAGGCGCAAGCGTCCAAAAGACACCCCTCTTCTAATGTCAAACTAGTGGTCGCTGTCCTAAATCTTTCCTTCGAATTTGCCACTCCAGACCCAAGTGCACTTGTCTCGCGATGCGTGACCAGACCTCAACATGTTCAGACACCCTCGTGCCCGTGCAAGTGTGTGTGTGGGGGAGAGAGAGCGGGGAGAGGGGGTGGGCCATTTTCGCCAGGGACATGGGTGGCCAATCGACCACCACCATGACCACCCCTTGAGCAGACAAGGGTTGGACTTTGGTTGGCGTACAAGTGTCATTTCTTGTCTCTAGGGTTTCGTTTCGGTCAGGGGAGGATGGAGGATGATGGACAGATGGACAGATGGATCTTGAGCTTGAATTTGTCATGATCCTCCCTCCTTCATCTGCCAATTTATCTTCAATGAAAAGGGATTGATTGCGCAAGATTCGAGACAAAAGATGGGATCTTGGAGCCGGATCGATCAAAGTTGGGGGTTGATTTCATGAGATTTCGAAGTCTCCTCTGTGTCTTCGAACCAGCAGACAAAAAGCAAATGGTGAATTGGCCCTCTCTTTCCTCCGCCCATACCCCTCATTCATGCCTCCGAGGGTCCAAATAGTAGTTGCTCTCTCGGCAAAGGTCTGAGCTTAGGAGGAGGAGCACTTCGCGCGAAGAAAAATTGCCAAAAAAAATATCAAATTTATTATACTTATGCCAATTCAATTAAATCTTTCAATTCGATCAAAGTCTACAACTTTTGACATTAACGAATTCAGAACATTTCAATTGTGTCAATTTAGTTTCAAACTTTTCGATAATTTATCAATTTAGTTCATCAACCCCGTCAATTTTGATAGGAAATTGGTGACATGGTGGTTTAGCCACTACTGACCAAATAACCAACGCCGACGCAAACAATTTTTACAATTCTTTAATTCTTTTAAATTTTCCAAAAAATTTAAATTATTTTTAAATTTTTCGAAATTTATCCAGCCATAGGCAAGGGTAGATGACTCTTGTCAGCTTTAGGCAACAACACCCTAGCCCAATCTAGCGAGGACACCCCTCACCAATCCAAGGTAAGGGCAAAAGGAAACAAAAAGAAAATAATAATAAATAAATTAGAGAAAACTAAAAATTTTACAAATTACAAAAAAAAAGTCCTTGTCAATGCCATTCGCATTACATGGGGGGTGGTTGGCATTGACTACACTATCATGTATGTTATGTCTAATCATAATTGATCGAAAATACTAATTTGGTAAATTGTCAAAATGTTTTGGACTATAACTCTGTTTCTTTTGTAAAAAGTGGGTAATTTGAAAAAAATATTCCTAAAAGAATTAATATATCAATCAAGATAATTAGTCAACAAAAAATATTTTTATAATCTAGAACAATTTATGTCTCGGTATTTTCATGGACGATAAAGATATATTTTTTGTTAATTTCTTTTTACATGTGATGCAGGCAATCGTTTTTAAGATTATATTTTTCAAGTTATTCATTTTTCATGAGACAAAGAAAAAGTAAATTAGTATAATTGAAAATTTCAGAGCTAAATTGACAAATTAGCAAAAGGCATAGGACTATATTAGCAAAATTTAAAATCGAATTGGTACAAGTACAATAATCTTAGAAATTTTTGTCATTTCTCCCTTCGCACAAACACATGTGTGTGTGGATTGATATATACCATATAAATGTATAAAAACAAATTGGGGACGTCGAAGAATATAAGAAGTTCTTTTTAATCTTGCAGGGTTTTTATGTTTAAGAGGGATCCTATGTTTTGTTATAAATCCTAAAGGCTTCATTGTTTTTATTTTGTGACGTGATCTAGATTTCTCTTGCATAACAATCTCTAGATAATTATAGACTATTCTAAAATTCGGTAACTATAATAATCGAATTAAATTAGTAACGTACCATGACAAAGGCAACCTAATTGGCTAATCCAGTTTCTCTATATAAAAAAAAAATTCCCCTTTTTACAAATTAGATTGAAAGAAAGTCATTCAAGTCAAGTAAAAAAAGAAGTTAGAGAACGCCCACATTTTTTGCCATTAACGGTAGACATTGACATGTTGAGAGAGAGAGAGAGAGAGAGAGAGAGAGAGAATGGAAGCACGTGAGGAAGATGAGTGGCGGTGGGGAAACACGTGACTCCCAACGGTAATCACCGGCGGTGGTGGGCTGGTGGCAGCGACCGTTGAAGACTTTCGGTGGCGCTTTTTTTTTTCAATTTTCTTTTTTCGGTCGACATTGAAAACCTCAGAATAAATAAAATAATCACTGACATCACAGTGAATAACAACAGTACACAAATCACTTCAGTAAAAAGAAATAACAATTTTGGCATAGTGAATTTCCGGCACCACCTATTTTCTAGCTGACCAACATATTTTTCTCTAAGGCATTTTCTTTTCCCTTCTTATTTTGCTTAGCTTGTAAGGTTCTTTTCAAGTGGGTCCTAGGCCAAATTTATCAAGCTCTACTTAGTTGACTTTCTACGCAATGGAATAATGTAAAGTTGACTTGGCCCATTATAGAAAGAAAAATGAGTATGAACATATTTCCATCGCCACAATACATTTCAAAGCTTAGTTATGACCGTAGTGAGTGGCTTAAGATCCTTTTGAATCTCTTTTCCTTCTTCCTTATAAATCGACGTGAGGAATCGAGAGTAATCCGTATATCAAAATAGATTTATACACTAAACAATTGTTCTAGTATCGATATTTTTATCGATTTAAGTTGACCCAATTTGGTATACTACTGTGGGAATATAGAAAGATTTCTGCTTGGTGGTGAAGTCTTTATCCACGTCCTTCCTGAGAATTTTTTGCTAGGTATCCCCTCCTTTTTTTAAAAAAAAATTATTTATTTTTTTGGGTAAGTGCGTGATAATTCACTTTGCTTGTACACTGTTTTGACATTTTCGCTTCCTTCGTAAGCTGGATCATCTCTATTTTTCTGGAGTTCAAGTTCAAGTTCACTACCATGAAGAGATAAGTTCAAAGTTCAACTATCAAGCGGCTACAGTTCTGCTCAACCACTACCGATCATATAGTCCATCAATTGTATAGCTTTGAATGCTTTGATCATTGTCGAGATAATTGCTTTGCCTAGCCATAGCCCAATTTTCCAATAGGAGATAGAATGAGAATTATGAGAGTCCCCAGCTATCGAACTCGTCTTTAATGTAATGACATTAATGGATAGATAATACAATGAAAGTGCAATTGATGTTTTGTGTCGATAAGCTCTTACACGTGTCATCTGATCTTGGGTCGAATATCGAACTCTCTAATATGGAGAGGGACCTCTGAAATCCAAGCTTGATCGAAAACTCGATAAGACTCTCCAAAATAATGGGACACCATAAATTTGGGAATAAACCGCTAATTGTCAATTAATCATGCACATTGCAAGGCTAAGCTTTTTATAACTTATGGACAATGACACAAATAATCCATCAATCATAACCTAATATATAATATGATCTCCAAAACTTTAAGTTATTCGATATGATACTTGATCTTCAACCTAATGTTCAGTATGATCCTTGCCTTTTTTTTATTTATTTAATGTAATTTCTGAACTTTTGGTACATCTTCAATACAGTCTTGGAACTGCTTGAATGTAGTCATTTCATTAATTAAAGTTTATGGATAATATTAAACATTTTCATATAATTAATAGATGACATGACCATATCGAACATATTAAAAATTCAAGAACCACGTTATATATTGAGCTTAAAGCTTATGGATTATTTTAAACAAATTAAAATTTCCGGGACCACATTATACATGGTGTATTATTTTCCTATAATTGATTATTCGTACATTTATAATGATCACCTAAAGCAAGACCACAGTAGAAATACCAAAAGCTATTCCCAGCAAAGACATCTTCATCACCTAAAACGAGACCGGAGCAGAATTACCAAAAGCCGATTCCCATCAAATCTACTCACATTGCTATAATCCTCGTTCGACCCTATCTCGTTCAACTATTCCAATAAAGTCAAGAAGCACCGTGGAAGCACTCATCGAGCAATCTCTGTTCTGTGAAGTTTTTTTGTAAGATCATTACCAACTGTCCTAAAAGCTTAAGCCGTTAGGTGAAGGCGTGATTTAATATTTAAGTACTTTCATACTCCCCTTCATGCTTAGTTCGCTCTTTTTGCTAGTATTAAGCGTGGATTTTTTTTTTTAGGCAGAATAAGGGTCTGGAAAGATTTGAACTCATGACCTCCTGTTCTGATACCATGTGAAGTTTTTTTTGTATGATCATTGCCAACTGTCCTAAAAACTTAAGCTATTAGGTGAATACGTGATTTAGTATTTAAGTACTTTCACACTCGGAACGCATGCCGCCGATGCTTTTACCAGTCGCGAGGGACGGCGCTCCTAGAACCGACTTGTTCCCCAATCTCGGGAATGCCGGAACCGCGGTGCTTGTCGAATGGACCCCATCTCGAAGTATATCACCTCCTTCTCTGAGAAGGGGAGGTTGGCTCAATCGGATTCGAAATTCAGGCTCCCCCCCAATTTTCAAATTGCTCACATGTGGTGGATCTCGGATCTGGATCTTCGTACACCTCCTCCGGTGGACCCAAGCAGAAGCCAATCCCATCGTCGTTTGCGAAAATAAGTCAAGAAAATACATAAAGAAGAGACAGTGCTCACAGCGCAGCTCGGGAGCGTCGTCCTCTCGATCCCCAGCTCTGTTGACCCTACGATCTGGTGATCGTGCGCGGGTCCCATAGTTCCGAGTGCCAACCCTCACCCTTTCCGTCGATTTCCTGATTTGCCCTCCACCTCTGGCGCTATTTACCCCCCTTGGGCCCAAAGCAAAGCCAATGAAACTTAGCGGGCACTGAGTATAATTTAGTTTGGGGGGGGGGGGGGGGGTTGTTCTCTATAATGCCCCCAAGGAGGTGGTGGCCTTCGGATCAAGCGAGAGGAAATCTCACCCATCAGATCGATATATACATTTTGGGTTAATATCATAAAAAATTTCAAACCATACCCATCATGACATGTATGATCCAAATTTTTTGTCGGTAAAGATCCTATACGTGTCCACAGTGTTACAAGTAGCTTAAATTTTTTGTAAAGATAAAACCCAAAACTTAAACCAGCGTGACAAATATATGCCGCATGTGTATAAATTTGTGTATTTTTGTAGTACAAAAGTTATTGGGATAATTAAGTTTAAGGTTTTCAGCTACCAAAAAAAGAAGATTGAGGGTAACAAAAATACTTTTGAGGTATTAATGTAACAGTGAGTATAATTTGAGACCTTTTTTGTAATATGTGTACTTATTTCGCTTTTTTTGGAGTTTTTGTTTCTTTTAACTCAAGGATTGCCGGGTCGAATTTGGATTCCGGACCATCGTCCAAGATCCGAACCGGAAGGCGGGAAGGGCAAGACGGAATCCAAAAGCAATCTCTTTCCCCAAGCAGAACAGAGCGGCATCCCTCGTTGTTTCTGCCCTCCCAAAAGCGAAGGCATGGAGGTGGAGGAAGGCTTCTGTGTCAGATTCTGCGTGACAATAACCATCTTTCTCCCTGCTTTCTAGGCGGGGCCAAAACCACAAACAAAGAAGAAAAAAGAAGAAGTGTGTCCCCAAATTCGAATGTGTCTGTCTCGATTGGGCCTCCTCCCTCTCAAAAGAAGAGACTCTTCTGAGCAAATTGTGCTCTCCCTCGTGCCCGTGCGCAATCTTGCCAGGATATGATCAGAAGGTCAGTCGGATTTTCCTTTTCCACCGGAAACCCCCCCCAACATCCATAAAGTAACAGAGACAGAGAAAACAAACCTAGTGTCCACTTTCAAAACATAAAATCGCGGTACTTAGAAGTTAAGATCAATGACGTGATGGGAATTGAAGTGCGTGTATCGGTCACCATCCAATTCGAGATTCACGTCGGTCGGATCGAACTGAGCATTCCAATTGGTTTTCAACTCCAAATTCGGAGTTGGGAATATAACTAGTCGAGTTCTTGGAGAGGAAACCAACCGGCACAATTGGCTCGGAGTATACTGAGGGCAAAAGGCATGCTATAATGTGGGAATAATCTATTCTTTTACTAGTCACTTGATAGGGATTAGGGATTAAGAGCGGCCCCATATCTAATCCAGCTCTTATTCTAGAATGGGAGAACCGACCCAACCTGTAAACGGTCACCCTTAATGAAATTGGCTTGACTTATCCAAACCGTCTCAAGATATCGCTCGACCATGACATGATTACCATAATCATGGATCAACTGCTGATCCATTCCATCCAAATCCAAAAAGCTCTCCTAACCCAGGAGGAACAAGAAGTAGCAGCAGCTCCGATCCAAAACGGACCATCCAAATCCCACCGGACAACCATTTGCTTTTGATGCTTCGAAAGCAACGCACACGTGCACAGGTGCTCTGATTCTAGGAACCTGAGCCACTGCTGCCCTGCCTTCCTCATATACACTAATTTATAATCTACAGAAACTCACATAATGAATACTTTGAATAATAATATATAAAATTAGAAACCATATAATGAAAACTCTTTTATTTTATTTAATTCTTTACTCGGTGTATGAACAATGGCATCACGGTAAATATTTTGAACATCTTTCCCCACATAGTAGTACACATCCGTCGCGTTTCCCCATGTGTTTTGTATTCACTTTGTAATTATGAAATTTCTCCCAAAGCCCGAGGCCTCAATTTTTGCAAAACCAAATTAAGAAAAAGAAAATAAAAGGGGGGGTTAATATTAATTGAAAAAAGAAAAGAGAAAAAGAATCTCGAAGAAAGTTGAGGCCCCAGTTGCTACGACCGGGACACCGACTCGGCCAGTTTCCCGATCCTCTCCACGAGCTCCGGCGACAGCTTCTTCGCCGGTCTCTTGTCCTTCTCCGGTCGCGCCCGGAAGTCGAACCCGAGGGCCTCCGACACCTCCTCGGAGCTCCACCCGGCCTTCCGGAGCGAGTCCGAGAACCGATCCGCCTTCAGGAGGAGGGCGTCCAGCACCGCCTGGTTGTCCAGCAACACCATCTCGCCGCCGCCCTCGAAGAAGCCCGACGCCGACACGCCCACGATCTCCGTCACGTCCGACTGGCTCCACCCGCCTTGTCTCAGGACCGACCCGATCCGATCCACGTACTCCTCGACCCACTTGGGCATCCCGGATCTCGGCATGTCCGGGTACCTGTCCGGCGAGGAGGAGGAGGAGGAGGACGAGTTTCTCCGCCGACGGTCGACGGCCGCGTCGCTCCAGAACTCGACCCACCTCGGCGTCCTCCCTCCGGCGGCGGCGTCAAGGCTCCGCCGCGAGAACTCTGACACGGAGCGTGCCGACTTCGAGTTCTTCTCGCCCAGGGATCGCTGCTTCCGGAGCGTGTGCGGCTCGGAATCGGAGCTCCGCCGCTCGAAGAAATCGGAAAGATCCAGGCCGCACAGGAAGATCCTGCTCTCGTCCACGAAGAAGATCGGGTTGCCGGCTAATGGCGGGTTGCAGGGAATGTAGCAGTGGTTGAAGATGGGGATCAAGAGGGGCGCTTTCTTCAGGGCATTCCTCGCGACCCGGAGGGCCTTCTCCGGGTCGGACGGTCTCGGGCCCCACGACTTGGGCCAGAGCGCTTCGCGGGCTATCTGGAACGAGATGGCGGCAATGGGGAGGTCGATGGAGGCGCGGAGCTGGAGCCGGGCGGGGCCGGAGGCGCGCCAGTCGGGGAACCCGGGGCCGACGGGGAGGCCGGCGGAGAGCACGGCGCGGAGGTCGGGCGGGAAGGTGAAGCCGAACTCGGCCTCGGTGAGGGCGAACTCGGCGTCGCAGAGGCCGGGCTGGACCTGGACGCCGGAGCCACGGAGATGGGTGGTGACTTGCTCGGCGAGGGAGGAGAAGGAGAAGAGGCCGTTGCGGGTGGAGGCAGAGGGGGTGGAGGGGGCGGCAGCGGCCCGGGCGGAGAGGCGGCGGAGGCCAGCTATGTGGGCCGGGGTGAGGCCGGTCATCCTGCGGTCTACGTCGACCATGGCGGTGGCAGAGGCCTTCGTCGTTCGCTGAGGCTTTGCGTTTCGACCGGTCGCGAGGGTTATCGGGTCAGTGCGTACGGCGGGGGGAAATCAGAGAGAGAAGAGAGAGAGAGGAGATGATGATGATTGCGTGAATGAAGAGTGCTCAAGAGTGTGAAAATGGAGGAAAGCGGTGAAGTATGGAGTGCTTTTCGCTACAGAGAGAGAGACAGAGGGAGAGAGAATAGAGGGATACAGAGGAGACTGAGTACTTATAGCTGGTGGGAGTGTTGGACCCCACGCTGTCAGATCTTTTGGTAGAGTTAAAGAAGAAAAAGACTTGGTTTTCACTGTTAATAGAGTTCGCGAACGACTAAAGAGAGAAAAGTCCTTAATTCTCCTGATAAATTACACAGATTGCCGAAGACGAAAACGATGTGCGCGCTGCAGCCTGCAGGATTAGCTCAAGTGCTTGCCCACCCAATATGCATCCATATGTTTACTTTTTAGGAATAAATTTGTTTCCATGGCCGAAAATTCCGTGTTTGGACATAAGAACACGAACGCTTGGTCCCGGGTCCTTGGCAACAGACTTGAAACTAAAGGTCGACCTCAAGTCCATCGAGATCCATCGAGGCCAAACATGAGCCCAAAGAGGTTGAGCTTGAAACTCCGGTGATTTGGCTTGGATCCATAAAGGTTGGCCCTAAGAACTCGGTGCTTGCGCCCAAGTCCTTAGCGCCTCAGCATGAGTTCATTGAGGCCATGCTTAGTTCCACAATACTTGAGCTCGGGTCCACAAAGGTTGGGCCTCGAGACCTCGATCCCCATACTCGGGTTCTCTAGTGCTTGAGCCCGAGAGATTGTGCCATGGACTAGGTCCATCAAGGTCGAGCTCATAACCCCAATGCTAGTGACTAGGTCATGAATTCCCTATTATATAAGCTAAACTGTTCATTATAGGTTTTGTTAACTTATATGCCTCTGGGTCATTTTCTAAGGAAATGTTCGATTTTAGAAGGTGATCATGTATATCACGAGGGTATCCATTACATTGATAATTGTAACAATCCCTTATTTAGTTCTGTTTCAAATACTAATTGATTCTCACAAGCTAAACTCTCGATCTCCTCGAACAAACTCATTCCCTCTCGGCCGACGATTCTTTACAACAAGTCGAGAGCAGGTTTAGATTATTATATGGTCATCTACATTGACTCTCCAGCTCAGGAGAATCGGAGACCGCAAGAAGTCTGCAAATTAAGGGAGAGAGAGAGAGAGAGAGAGAGAGCCCCACGATCCTTAGCTCTGCAGTGTACGGGCCAACGGCTCTATCAAGTGGCGATCAACAGCAAAATGATTATACCGTCAACTGTTCATCGAGAATCAGAACTTGTGCAGGCAGTCAAGTCTCACAATCTGCGATGTTATCTTCCTCCTTTGTGCTGTTCTAACGGTATTTCTCGGGGGGGAAATGATTTGACAGGGGGCGTGGGGGGATACGGCGGAGGTCTCCGCTCCAAGCGGCTGTCACGCCTTACCTTTTGGTGGTGGGTCGGGCTTGCGAAGCCTCCTCGGTCAGTATGTGCTCTCTCTCTCTCTCTCTCTCTCTCTCTCTTGGATTCTTACTGTTTGAAATGGAAAGCATTGAGATATTCTTTAAGACAATTGTGGAGTTTTAGATGCAAATGAGTTTTTGAGACTCTTTCTACGCCAATTTCCTTTCTTTTTTTCTTATAAGGAGATTTGTGTATTTATTCCCTCGAGATAAATTTTTTGGCTTCACTTTAAGAGAAGATGCAAACTTTCAGTCTGTTTGAAAATTGCCACCTTGATATTTTCGATTTGAATAATCTTGCTTGATTAATAACGATGATGTGTCGACATGATATATATTTTTAATTATTGAAAAACTATAAATGTGTATTATCCTCACCCAATATCAAATTCTACACCATTCTCCTTCCTTTCTCTCTCTCTTTCCCCCATCTTCTTCCAGACCACCATGTACCCCTCTATCTCCACACTCTTATTGTCGCTGGTCTCATTGAGTTGAACCCAGACAATTACAATACCTCTTTTAAAAAAAATATTTTATTCGAATTTCAGAAGATCCGATCTGAAAATATTTGAAATTTTCAGTAGGATTGAGTTGAGCTTCTTTGATTTAAGGCTTTTGTAGATTATGACTAGGGCAATCAATTTTGGCTTTCTAGATATCGTTGGAGCCAAATATGACTCAACCTAGATGAACAGAGCCAAAACGATTCCATCATCGATGTAGACATAGCCAAATCATGCTCCATTGCTCATATTGTATGAGTTGAAATATAGAATTTTAATCGATATCTTTGCAGCGATACCTCTTAAAACATCTTTTGCCCAGTCATTGCCGGACTTTAATGATTCGATTGACTTACATCGAAAATAGTCGCCGGACAGTCTTCTTGAAGAATTCAAGGATTATCCTTGTGGTGGCCCGCACAAAAATCCTCATCTCTTTCTTCCCCTCTCTCACTTTTGGCTCGTAATATCTCCCTTCTTACTCACATAACCACAATTTTCTAGGGCATTCGATTCCATCAAGGAGATAGTCCTTTCTGCTGTTATGTACTTTTGGATGTCCTGCTTTTCCTGCAAATAAAACCAAGATCGTGGGCCAATTAGCAATTATTGTTCGCGGGACAAGGAAGATTAAAAAGGCGAGGGAGCCCAGCTCAATGATAATGCCACATTGTTGCGCCATAATTCCACTCATTCTTTGTTTTTCTTTACTTAATTTCCTACCTATTTTTCTTCCTCTGTGATCTTTTTTTTTCTTCTTTTTGGGGAAGAAAGGAATTAAAGGCGGGCAGGCGCGCCCTTAATCAAAGTCATCAACTAATGATTGGCCATTTAGCATGGGATTATCAAGGAGATGATGTCCCCTAGGGACAGGACACTACCACCCCTTGCTCTTGGCCTATCCCACCATGTGGTGAGACACTATTTAAAGTCGAGATTAGGTCAATCGCATCTGAATTTCAATCGAATTTATGAGAAAGAAATTCGAGAGCGCATTAGTATGCACCTATTTATCGGACAGATGGGTATGCATTGAATCATCGTAAGGATGCGAATTTTCTTTGTAAGATTCGCCACATTATACGCGTTGATCCAACGGGCGTCCCTTGATATTTTCCTTTCCTCATTCACGGAATGCGCCGCGAGGCTGAATCGAAGATTGTTCACATGTAGGCAGGAAAAAGGAGGAGGAGGAGGAGATAAAGGAGGTATAAAGTCAGCAAACCTCATCTGATAAGCATGAAGGAGTGGGAGCAATTAATTCACACACAAGGTGGGAAGATGAGTCGGTGCAGCAGAGTCACATGGTTTCCAGACCACTTCTTGACCGGGAGCCGGCAATGCTGAAGCTCTCATTTACTCTCTCTCTCTCTCTCTCTCTCTCTCTCTCTCTCTCTCTCTCTCTGTGTGGCATCCATTGCTGGCGCGTTGAATGACTCCCTAAGTTATTTTCACACGATTCCCCCCTCTGTTCAGGGTAGTTTTTTACCCAATGCGACCTTCGGATTAGTCAACATGAGCCTCCAGCGTTTTGATTTGTTTGACTTTGTCCAATCGATTCCGCCGTCGTCTGCGTCCGGCGACGTTATTGATCTGCTAAATGAACACCGTCGATTCGTCAGACTTGCTACCAACTCCCCTTGCGGCGCTAATGCAGCGACCCCACTTCTCCGTCATTGACGAGAGTCGGTGACGTCGACTGGACAAGTTGAATGAACTGAAGATTTAATTGAACTGAAAAAGAGTTAGATGATTGATATGTTTAGGCTTCATGCCTACAAGTTAATGACTGATTAAAGAAAAAGAGTAAGGAGATCAAATTGCATAATGAAGATTGAATTGCACGAACTGCAGATTTCTAAACTTGTGCTCTAGTAAAAAAGGGAACGGGATGGACAAAATTTATTGGTGAGATCATATAGTGAGATCATCAGATTATATACACAAATAGTCCCTAAACTTCGGCCCAATATACAATTTGGTTCATAAATTATTAATTTGTTTAATGTGACAATATTGCACATTTTCATATCGTTTAGGGACTAATTTAAATAAGTACAAAAAGTTCAGTGACCACATTGAATCAATTGAAAACTCCTGGACCACATTACTCATTGGGCTAATATACATGAATAACATCAAATAAATTAATACTTCATGGACCACATTATACATTGGGCCAAAATTCATGAATTATTTACGTCATTATCTCTTTGTTCTGTAATTGAAGTATTTACTCAACTCGTGCAATCGAATCCTAAACTTATTTGATTTGTAAGGAGCCACGATCCTTGCTAGTGCTTGCGGGGATGGTCCACTAGTTGTTGCCATCTCCAGGCGATCCAAGAAAAGGGCTAACTTGCCCTTGCTGGCACTTGTTGTAGAACAAGCAACGGGCACCAACATCCATTACCCTAACCTCCGGCAAGTTCATTGGCACTCAGCTAATTCCCCTTTTCTCTCTTCATTTATTGGCTTACTCAGTCCTTGTAAAGTAACCACCGGCCCCCTTCATAAGTGATGTAGGTTAACTCCAATAATTTTCCCCTCACATATTGGTCCTTGGATCGGAGAAGCAACAATTCGTACGTATCTCTCATGTAATATGAATTCTGATACTAGTGTTGGGTGATTTTTTGTCTTTCTGACCTGAAAAATTAGCTCAAAAATCATTAGTGTTGGGTGGCTTTCTCTCATACTTATGAACCGTCTACCGGCCACTTTTCACAACAATGTTAGACAACCCCAACATAAAGTACCTTTGCCAAAGGGAACTTATCTATGAGAAAGATAGCTAAACTACTTCATGATTCCATGTTGGTATCCTAAATCGGGTAGCCTAACGGTCTTAATCAAAAGTGCACGAAATACACACCAGCAACTACATTTAACATTTGAAACAAAAGAACCTAAAAAAGAAAATAATTCCTCCACACTTCTCTGGACTTCTTGATCGTGACCATTGACAGATTCTCTCATCTCCAATACCATCCTCATCAAATTTATCTTTAGATCCAAAATCATTATTCATATGATGGTTAAGATCATATGCCGTTTACGGGCGTAAATTCCACAGTTTTACAATTTCAATATAAATTTTAATGGCCATCGCGCATCTCTAAAGTTTAGAGAGCTAAAAACTTACACTTTTATAAATCCGTATCCGGTCATGTGCAATAAGATGGGTTCAATGCCCTGAGGAAAATTCAATTAGGTCATCATACAAATGCGACACTTTTTTATTTAGCTATATTTGACGTCATATATTCACAAAATGATATACTTCAGGATCTTTCTTGGTTCTTTCTTCTTTTCAATAAAATAACGAAGAAAATCGACGGCTGACCCGCTCTAGCTTTCAAAATCCGAAGGTGTGCAATCATGATCATGGAGCGTCCCATTCTCAATCTTAGAGTGCCCCTTAATCAACGGGGAATTTCTTCGCATTGCTTAATCTAAACCCTAAGCACGTGATTAAGCCACTGGTTTGTATTCTTGATTTGTTAATTCAAATTTCCCCGTCGGAATCTTTCGAGGAAAGGACCGTTTCGTGGGGTTAATATTTTAGGGAACAAGTTTGACTTCGGCATGCAATATAAGGTACTCTAACATGTGGAGGAGCCCTTAAGCCTTGTCCTCACATCGAGAAAGATTAGGATCTTCTTACTGTTGTGGTGCCATTGTCAGAATCAGTATGGTCGGTTTGCAGGTAAACGGTAAACGGTCAACCGCGGGATGGAGTTTCACAAACTATGCAGCTTCCATTTGGAAACAGATTGTTCTTCACAAGCGGATTGAAAAATTCAGACATTGCATTGCCGGCCAAGTGCTCCTGCAAAACATTAGGGTTGTTGATGATCTCCTTTCCATCATTTTTAGTGTAGGTTGAAATAAAAAAAAATGCATTCAAGCAATCCACATTATAAGTCTGCTTTTCAAGAGAGAACGAATTTAAAAAGGGTGCAATTCAAAGTGGGACAGGTATTGAATTAATCATAAACTTATTATATGTACGTCGATTTGTTCATAAATTCTTTGATTTTGTCAATGCAGTCCTAAAT
Source organism: Melaleuca alternifolia (assembly GCA_019926035.1). Taxonomy (NCBI): domain Eukaryota; kingdom Viridiplantae; phylum Streptophyta; class Magnoliopsida; order Myrtales; family Myrtaceae; genus Melaleuca; species Melaleuca alternifolia. The sequence goes on along the minus strand of JAGKPW010002249.1, from coordinate 629,929 downwards.
TTTTTCATAAAATTTCATTACAATCATTTTAGCTAATTTTTGCTTGAAAATGCCGATGTGACAGTTCGGTTAATGCCAATTGTCCTATGCAGTTGAGTCAGAGCTTGACATGGATAATGTTAGGTAAAGCAGTACGGAGAAAGAAGAAGAAGAATCATAAGGATAAAAAAAAGAAAACAAATTAGAAAATTCAGAAATTCAAGCAAAACAACTTCGTCGAAAGGTTAAAATGTTTATAATCAAATTTACATTTGTAAAATTTGTTTAAGATTGATTTGGTAATTTTTCTCCATAAGTATTAGTACAAAAAAAAAAATCCAAAGGCTACATTGATATATCTCTTGTTTTGCACCTCCACTACTAAAGTATTTACATTTAGAAATGACTCATGAATTACTGACAAAAGAAAAAGAAACAAAGAAAAGAAATGAAGACCACTTGCACATTGTCCAAAAGTCAAACACCTGCTAATATGGTGAGGAACACCAAATATATAAGCAGAATGTCTAAGACTTTCGGAGTATATAAAATGGATTAATTAGCATATGGAGTCGACAAGCTACAAAAGTCTTAAGGAAGGTCATGAAATGTGGTGCGTTGTGTGTATGGAGATAGTGAACAAGGAGTGGTCCATTCAGATGCACAAATCAGATACTCGTGGAGTTAGTGGGCACCATGATTTCCTTGTCTTCTTCAATATTATACCTATAAAGATTTGTTAGTGACGTGTAAGTTTTTCCTTTACTATATTCATCATAATATATCACTTCAAATAGATCTGTATTCCATTTATTAATCTCATTTCTTTTTTCGAGAATATGAGCCTTTCAATCACTTATGACATGTTATTGTCGGCTGTCAGACGTAAGTATCACATCGACCGATGATACGGCATGTGACATAATGAACAAAGGGGAAAAGATAGATTTTAATAAAACGAACTGGAAATGAGTGTTGAGATCTTAGTTATTGATATGGACATTAACGTATAGCATCTCCTTTTACTAATGAGTAGGGGTTGGATTAGATAACCAACCTTGACTATGGTCTCTAGTAGCTCTTTTTGCCTTCCCCCTTTTTAGCTTTGGACATCAGCTTCTTATTTTATGAATTAATGTAGAACCTTTATTGATGAAATCTATGCTCGTTCATTGAAAGTGCACGATCTTAAAAAGTTCATCTGTTATAGCCACAATCAAGAAGTATGTGTGAATTTTTTTTAAACAACAAATTACATGACTAGGCGACCATGGAGAAATTCTCTAATTGGTCCTCCAAACTTATTGTGTCATACCAATTCAGTCATGTATCAAATTCTAATGTAGTTAGTCTGGCTATTTTTGTAGAAAATTGCTGATGTAGCGATGTGCCAAGTGGGATAGCCAATGACTATAGTACTGCCACATCACCTACTTCTAGGGAAAATAGATCGAAAATACTACATTAGAATATTGTGTTAATACTTGAACTAAATTGAAAAATTTAGCACTAAATTGACATCTATAAAATAGGCTTAATACTAATTGAGTAACAACCTATTTTAACTCAGTTGATATTGGAAAGTGAAAGATAATTTACAAGCAAGCTATATATCACGTCAAATTCATATTGGATCTTGTCACTTTGATTGCTTCATACACTTAGGAGTCCTAGGGAAGGCATCGATTTCCTTTCTCTACGTTCCCACTTATTCTCTCAACCTTCATGAAAAGGATCCTTCTTAATCAAGTACCCTTTTGTACCTTTAACTTTGATTATTTTAGTGCTTATCGCCGATCTAGCTTTAGGGTTTCGCAAAAGAATGAAGCAATGGATCTTATTATATGTAATCATAGTATGCTTGATATTATTTAAAAAGCCAAGTTGGGTTAGGCTTTACCCACCCATGATTCTCCTAATTTTAGAACCTAAGTCGAGCACAAATCTTCTTCCTCCCGTTTTCCCGTTGCTTATGGGGCACATGGATGGCGTATGTCTCTCTTGGACTGATTAAATTAATTATGTTATGTGCTTACGAAGAATATTTTATCCAAGGACAACCATTGAAATAAGGTTGAGAAAAGTTGGTAGTTCTTTACCCTACAAAATGATTTTTGTTCTTGTAAGCATGCACTCTCATCTTATGATCATCCCGATGTATGAAGTTCTTTATAGACTTTACTGGCCCAAACCAAATTCTGATCCTCTTAATTTTATATAATTATTATCATCGTCGTCATTATTATTAAGAAAGTAGATCTTCACTGCGAATTATGATTAATCTCTCTCTCTCTCTCTCTCTCTCTCTCTCATGCCTATGCCATTGAACATGTACATACCTACACCCAGGTAGGAAGCTAGGAAGATCCTAGCTAGGACTAATTTATGTAGTTAGTCCTTAGTGCTTTCATAGTCGACAGTCCTTAAGCGATTCGTTGCCCGTCCAAATGTTAGTATGATTTTCAGTTAGTGTGGGATCTAATACAACTCTCAGGTACCTAAATGCATAGTTGCTTGAGATAATTATAAAAAAAAAGCCTTAGACCTATGATATAGATATCAATTTATTCCTGTCGGTCATCCCCGAGGCTTCAAAAATTGAGGGAGTATAATAGGAAAAAAAAATTAAGAAATAAAAAATCAGAAAAGTTATTAAAAATTTACAAAAAAATGTTTACGTTAGCACCAACAGTGGCATGTACAACAAATGGCATCCATGTAAGATGGATCAAAAGGATGATATTGAGAAATTGCAAAAAGATTTAGTACTAAATTGGTAAAATTAAAAATTTTAAGAATGAATTAGTATCCCTACAATAAGTTTAAAACTTATTTTTATAATAATTTTCCAAAGAAAATGAGCTTCATACTGTCATGTGAGTTCACGATAACTAGTAATTAAGGTAGTGTGCATGTATCAATTATTATATGAATGCATAACTCATGCATTGTGCATGATATATAACTAAAAATTTCCACCTAAAGTAGGTTGCAACGGTGAGTTTGGAATTATCAATATATATTTAAGTTAAAAAATGTACTAACTCATTTTGCTTTCCAAATTAACCTTGTATCCGAAGTTAAAACTGCCCACTATTCTCTCTTCATCAAGTAGCCATCCACTTCACACATCTTTAACAACTGCTCACTGCATAATCAATCAGTTAAAATAATCATTCACACTCTTAATAAGGATGATTCTACATAACGCATCCACCTTGTATTTAGCGTAACACGTCTTGTCATTGACATAAATAAAAAATGTGAACACAGTACCCGTATAAAGCAAGCTAGCACAATTTTGACACGAAAACGGTCGGGATGAACCCAACTTCGCTGGTTAAGTTCTAGGATTAAGTACGCCTTCTTGTTTCATGTTGGCAATCATCGCCTGCACTTGTCATACAAATATTTAGTCTGAGAAATGATATTACATAAATACAAATGATCTGCCTTCAACCAAAATGAAGTCTTATTCCTAGTCGTGCTATGTTGTGCCATATCAGCACTTGTCAGGTATACAACAGGCACTTTTTTTCATGGTAATTACACAAATATGAAATTTAGAAATAAGCAAATATACAAGTCAATAAAAAGGTTCAGTACGAAGTAGATGTGGGAACCTTTCGCTCCCCCATTTTTTAAGCCTACAACTATTTCACTAGCTTCTACGAAAAGCGAAGCCCACTCTGATGCACACGGTGGAGGAAACAAATAGCACTTCAAATAAAGTGATGATGCCTCACATTAAATAAGGAAATCTATCCATCAATGTCAAACTTCACGTTCCATATTTAGAGAACAATCACAAAAATCCACAATCGAGTTTCAATTTAACCATGCTTTAGATCTAGATCGGAAGCTCAGAAAATTCCAACGTAGCATCGAATTCCATCGATGAATTAGAAATGGAGGTAAAGCTATGCAAACTTTTTTTTTAAAAATAAATTGGCCGCTCGTGCGGTGCATAGAAGCTCTTCTCTTTGAACTTTTCTTCGTCCACATTCCCTTTAACGCTTCGTAGGTTGATAGGTTGCTAAGAATATGAAAGGGTTTTAACCAAATAAGAAAGGAAAGATTGATGGGTCATGTGTGTGCGTGCGCTAGATAAGGATGGAATAAAGTTTAGGTCTTTAATGATGCTTTCTTTCTTTTTACGAGGATCTCGAGTAGACATCACGGGACATATGGGTAGAAGATATCATTCAGCCTACGCAGACTCATGTACACAATAAGCTATAAAGCAACTTGGAATTATGCAGGGAAGGAGTTTATTTTTCTCTTCTTTTTTTTTTGCTCAATTAAAATCTTTTAAATGAATGCATTTTTAACTTTTTCAATCCGAGATACCTAAAACTTATATAGAAATCTCGACACGTAATTGACATGTAATTATTTCATATTATTTTAAGTTGCTTAAGCAAGAGTTGCTTTTTGCTTTCTAAAAAAACATAAGCAAACAAAATGGTCAGCTAAAAAGAAAACAATAAAAGAACAACCAATCAGACTGGGTTCTTACCTCTTCTCTTACCACTTGGGGATAGGAGCTTGATTTCTCTAAATGAGCCACTGCTCATACTACACACTTTCCCTTTGTTAAATTCCAAAAATCATTTGAGGTGGGGTGCATTTCTCTAACTTCTCTCCAAGGTTTTACATTATTTCCGATTACTCTAAAACTTGATTACTTTGATTCAAGAATCCTTTAAGTTGGCCCTGGCCGGTAATGATAATTACCTATCAACAAACAAATGCTCGTCGGGCACGAGTCATGCCTTGTTAGGGGAATTCTTGTCCCAAAAAAATAAATAATATATATATATATATTCCCCCCTTGCCACTCCGCGCACAATTGAAAACCTTACCAACCTCAATTATGTCTCAAGTTTTTGGGTCAGAGAGAAAGGACTAGTGCTTCTCGAGCATAGACTGCAGATCACTTAGCTCAAAGGGGAGAGCTGTAGTGAGAATGTCGTGGACTAAAGCGAACCTGACTAGGCATTTTCTTGTTTGCGATAAAATTGAGATAGTGTTATTAAGGGGTGGATAATTTTGGGAGTTGAAACACAGGGTATTACGAGCATGGGTTCGTCGGCCAGCAATTGTTATCCGATTCATAAAATGCTTGCCTTAATGGCCCTACCTCAATCTTAAAGAGAGTATAATTTAACAAAATCAAGTTCAAGAGTCTTTGCGAGATGAGCCTCGCTAATAAAGGATTTGTGGAAATTTCCGTCATTGTTTTATAAGGATTAAGTAAAAGATTGAGAAGGAAGGTACGGACTCGTGACAACAAAGAATTTTAAAGGTACAATATTTTCAACATGACTCTCTTTCTCTGGCTGTTTGAAATGGATTTTTAATGGGAAGAAAAATACCTCAAAACTCATGTTACTTTTTCAAACTGGGATTGATTGTGAATTTATGGATTCCTCTCCAGTTTGAGTCATATCTTATCTAATTGATGATATTGCACAAGTCATTCCGTGGAATAATGGAAGATGTTTCGCATCACACCCCCTCAAACTCAAAGTGACCTTACAGGATGGACATTCAATATACGAAAATATGTATTTTGCTACTCCAGCCGAGTGACGATGAAGAGTCCGAGTAAATATCAGGTGCAAAACCCATCTTTTCCATGGCAGCACAAGCTGTACATTATGACATACCATTCAAAAGGAATTTAAATTTCCCTTCCGACCCCAGTAGAATTAGAGAAACATTGAAATGCTTCTCATTTTCACTACTTCCTGTTTCGGTCTCCATCTGTCTCTCACGTGGAAGGAGACCCCGCCTGATGCTTTCACCGGTGTTTCAATTCATTCTGAGATGCTGACGTTAAGTGAGATATGCATGAGAGGCCGTAATGGGTTAAAGTACGTGTGAAGTATTGTACATAGTAGACAATCTACTGATCTAACACATGAACTTGGAGCCGTTCCATTTGATAAAGACATTGAATGAATCACTTTCATATCTTCTAGAATGTTTGAAAAGTATTTGCAATGTCAAAACCATTTCCAGTGGACCAAAAACTTTCTTGGACCACGGTCCAGTGAACCAGTCCTTTATAGCCGTTGTCATATGACTGCACATGTGGGATCCCTAGAGAAAGCATTATCAATAGCTTCTCAGACCAAGTCCACGGGCAGGCCAGCGTAGAGGACGGCGCTGTGGTTGGAAAGGAAGGTAATGTTAGTTAAAGTTGAGAGGGCAGTGTTCGGGACAAGCAACAAAACAGGACAATAATAAAATCAACAACGGGTAGTGTTACAGTATTCAAAGAATGACAATTGAAGAAGGAAACGCTTGAACAACAAATAAGTAAAACCCGGAGGTTGAAGATTGATCCAAATGTTTAACACTTGCAGACTGATCCGAACGTCGAATGCTTCCGTTTAGATTCGAGCTTGACGAATTCATATCGTGTCCTTAAGACAATTTTTGCCCCATTATTCTAGTATCAAGGAAACCGGACAAAACATCTCTTAGGATAGAACGAACCTCGTCCCTCTCTCGTGGTACTACGAGAAAAGACCAATGAACTCAGCCGTATGTTATTGAATGATATCGCACAATTGACCAACCGGAATGAATGACCTTTTGACAAGACAAAATGAATTCGGTTTCTGTCCGAATATGCAAAATGGTGTCTGTTGGTCGAAAAGACACGATCGATTGAAAATGAAATGACATGAATGAAGAGTCACATTGTTTTGTGAAGGAGCTGCTAAAGAAAGAAAGAAATATCCAGACCCGGGCTCGGCCCGATTCGATTCGAGTTGGTTGGTTGGACGGGCGGGCGGCGTGCGCGTGGTGGTCACCGACTTAGCGTAGGTCCTCTCCCCTCCACAAAAATGGGGTGCCCCTTGGGGCCCAACCCCAGTTATGAGGTTACCATATATATACTTTAACTTTGTTTCTCTCTTGTCCAATGTGGGACTCCCACATACACTTCTCATTCACGACTCTATGAACTACTTAGTACCTAACAATGCCCCACATGAATGAGAAGTTCAGCTATCATGACTCTTCATTTATGCATGAAATGCATAAGATGCAGTGTGCGATTATTCGATTAGAGATTGTTGCATCGGGATTAATAGTCTGAGATTTTGAACCGTCCCTAATGAGAACTATTGGATAGACACGATATCTTTGAACTACCAACCTTTGGTGTAAGCCTAGACAATAGAAAACACACCACTTTCTCTTGGATATAGTTGGTTCTCACTATCGTGTTCGTTTTGATCATGAACACCGCCTGGTCTCATGAGTGCTTAAGAGAACTGGCCTTTCGAATTCTCATAGAAGCGGCCCTCACTTCGTACTCACATAGTTAATTCCTGAATCCGTGGTATATCTTATACCCAATTCAATATCATAAAAGTTTTATACTTAATCTCCTCTTGTTAGTAACGTCCTTCCACGAGAATGAGTAATAGTTGACACGCTATACTGTATACATAACTTAGTTGTCCCTTTGAATCTAGTTCTTGAGATCTTCAGTTGTTTAGGTAGGGTGTCTGCTATGAAGACTTATTTCACAGGCCTTAAACCCATTCCCTTGGATTTCAACTAATTCTCTAGTTAGGCTTTTTGTTACTAGATCCGCAACATTATCTATTGACTTAACGTAGTAAATTGTGATAATTCCACTAGAGATTAGTTGTCTTATGGAATCGTGTCTTCAACGAATGTGTCGAGACTTATCATTATACATGACATTCTTTGCCATTCCAATTGCCGCTTGACTATCACAATGAATACACACAGCTGACATTGGTTTAGACCAATTAGGAATGTCTTCCAAGAAATTCCAAAGCCATTCCACTTCTTCACCGACCTTATCTAGAGCAATAAATTCTACTTCCATCATAGACCTTGCAATGCACGTTTGCTTGGACGATTTCCAAGACACTGCTCATCCACCAAGTGTAAACACATATCCACTTGTTGATTTAGTGTATTATCCAATTTGCATCACAGTATCCTTCAAGTACCGCAGGATATCTTGTATAATGATCTTCATTTGGACTAGTTGTAAATCGACTTAGGTTGCTCACAGCACAAGCTATGTTTGGCCTAATACAGTTTATGACATACATCAATCTGCTTGAGATATACCCTTAGCAGTATTCTTTGAAAGATGTAGATTAACATATATTGGAGTCTTTTTCGGTACAACATCTAGACTTCTCAACGTAATGTGATTGGGACAAAGCTAATCATTCATTTGTTTTACAGATTTTTATTACCAGATCACGTCTGCGACTCCCATATCTTTTATGTCAAGGAAATGTGTTTGGTTGCTTTAACAACCTCACTATTACTGTCCATTATAAGCATGTCGTCCACATACAAGCATAGAATGGTAAGACCATCTTGAGTGTCCTTGATATAAACACATTTATCATATTCATTTATCTTGAAACCATTCGATAGCATGACTTGATCAAATTTAACATGCTATTACTTGGGTGCTTATTTCAAGTCATATAATGACTTGATTAGCCAACATACTTTCTTTTCTTGTCTTGGAACAATGAACCCTTCGGGTTGTTCCAAATAAATTTCTTCCTTAAGGTCTCCGTTTAAGAAAGCCATTTTTACATCCATTGATGGATTTCAAACCTGTACACCGTTGCTATAGCCTTGCCTTATAGATGTAATTCTAGTGACAGGTGAAAACGTGTCAAAATAATCAAGGCTTTCTCGTTGTTTGTATCCTTTAACTACAAGCCTTGCCTTATACTTATCAACAATATTGTCCGCTTTCATTTTCCTCTTGAAAATCCACTTAATTTGTAGTGGTTTATTACTAGGAGGAAGGTCGACCAATTCCCAAGTATAGTTCGACAAAATTGAATCGACTTCACTATTAATAGCTTTTTTCCTGAACGGGGCTTCAGGAGATGTCACAGCCTCTTGAAAGGTCCGAGGCTCATTTTCTAACAAATAAGTTAGAAAATCAAGTCCAAATGACGCAGAAGTCCTTTGCCTTTTACTACATCTAGATTCATCCTCAATAGGATCGTCTGTAAACGTAGTCTCTCGAGGTCTCTTATTGTTTCCAATTGAATCATATACTATGTTATACGAAAATATATTAACAAATAACGTGGCGTCCTTTGATTCAATAATTGTATTAACATGTATATCTAGGACCTTAGATTTATGAACTAGAAACCGATATGCAATACGATTAAGAGCATATCCAATAAAGACACAATCAACAATTTTAGGTCCTATCTTAACCCTTTTAAGCTTAGGAATCGCGACCTTAGCTAAACACCCCTCACACTTTAAGATAATTCAAGTTAGGCATTTTGCCTTTCCATTTCTCATAGGGAGTTTGTTGTGTCTTTTTGTTGGGGGTACTCATATTCAAGATAAGATTTGCCGTCAAGACAGCTTCCCTTCACAAATTCTATGGTGAACCGGAGCTAATTAATAATGCATTTATTGTTTCCTTTAAGGACTGGTTCTTCCTTTTTGCTACTCCATTGGCTTGTGGCGCATAGGGAGGAGTGACCTGTTGAATAATACCAGACTCAGCGCAAATTTTCTCTCAAGGAAATTCATATTCACCTCCTTTATCACTTCTTATCGTTATAATTTTCTTTTGCAATTGATTTTCTACTTCGATCTTATAAGTTCTAAAAGCATCAATTGCTTTGTCTTAGACATAACAATACCTAGAGCAATCATCTATGAAAGTGATAAAATATTTCTTGCCACCTCTAGACGGTATTGATTTCATGTCACATATGTCTGTATGTATTAAATCTAAAAGTTCTGTGTCTCTTTTATCAACGGAATGAAACGGTAGATTAGAAAACTTAAATTCAATACAAACTTTGCATTTCTTACTCGGACAATCAAACTTTGGTATAAGTCCCTTATTTATTAAATTTTTTAATGACTTATAATCTAAGCGACACCAACACGACACATCGACACGTCATTTCTTAAAAATAGAGAATTCCAACACGTTGGGACACATTTATATTAAATAAATATTTTTATTTTAATTAATTCAATTCAAATTTAGTATTTTTTTCGAAATTATTTCTCAATCTCATTTATTTATTTTTCCGATTAAAAAAATCTCCACTAGGGTCCACCGCACTCTTCCCCCCCCCCCAAATATATTTTTCTTTCCTTCCCCACCATCGTCCATTTCCGCCCACCCCAAATTTATTTTTCTTTCCCTCTTCACCACTAATAGACAGACTGTCCCTGTCACTTCCCTTCCCAAATTATTTTTGATGTTTCCTATCAAAACCCTAGCTTTACCTCCTCATCCTCGTCGCTCGTTGCATGACCCTTCCGCTTCTCCTCCTCTCGATGCTTCTCTTTTCTCGTTGCACGCCGCACGACCTCCTTCCTCAACTCTTCCTCTCACCTTCAGCCATTTCTCCCTCATAGCTTTAGCCTCGTTGGATCCATCGCAGCATCACAGTGGCAACCCTCGCCTCAGTCTATGCTCTTTCTCTAGCCGTCTCTCGCCGTCATGGGCTTACCGTCTCTTGCGGCCTCATCTCTGCTCCCTCGCCATCTCTTCCACCCTCCATTGTCTTCCGGACACGGGTGTCCAAAAGTGTCGGGCAAAAGTTGACCACTTGTTGGAAAATCCAACACGCGTTGACTGCATGTTCGACTATGTCGACGTGTGCAACACGTGTCGGAGCGTGTCGGACACGACACGGAAGCCCATGCTTCATAGCTTGTAATTAACATGTCCTAGGCTAGCATGCCAAATGTTGAAATACTCAAGAACATAAGCAATAGGGACTTTATTATTATTAGCGTTAATAGGCACAACGGTCATTACACACATCTTGAAGAGGCCATCACTAAGATAACACCTTCCTACATACACATCCTTCTTGGAGAGTACAAACTTATTAGCTACAAAAACCAACTTGAAGCCATTTTTGGTAAGGAGAGATCCTGACACTAAGTTCTTGCGAATGTCTGGCATAGCGTCACGGTTTTTCCGGAGGTCATCTTCGGAGCAACCTTTCCAATGCCTTCAACCTTGGAGCTTGATGAATTACCCATATAGAGTATTTCATTAACTGTCATAGGTATGTATGATGAGAACATACTCTTGCTTGCACAAATATGACGAGTAGCTCTAGTATCAACCCACCACTCTTTGGGGTTTCCCACCATGTTGTATTGTGATATCACAGCTATAAGATTGATATCATCAATGCCATTGGAAATTTGATCCACCACATGAGCTTGAGATTTTTGCCTCTTCTTGACTCTACAATCTTTGGCTCGATGTCCAGCATTCCCACAATTGCAGCATTTGCTAACAAATGTCTTTTGGCCTTGGTTGGATCCCTCTCATTGCCTCTCTCTCTTCTTGTTGGTTTTTTATCCTTCTACCTCAACTACATTAGCTTTAGACAACTCAATGAATGCAGCCACTTGGAAAGACTCACTAATAATCATCCCTTTCGCATGAATATCATGGATGATGACTTGGAGTTCTTGCACTTGACTGAAGATAGACTTGAGGTCCACCATTTTGAAGTCCAGAAATTTGCCGACGATGAATTTCTTCAACTCGGTATTTTCTGTCTTGTACTTCTTCTCGAGACTTTCCCATAAATCCTTAGCCGTCTTGAATGGACTATACACATTATATGGGAATTCTCCAGACCATTCAATATGTAGTTGCGGCATAGGAAGTCAGAATGCTTCCATGCATCCACCGTGGCAAACCTCTCCTTGTCTGCCTCTCCTTCATCCAACTTTAGAGCATCCTCCGTGAGGAACCTCGCCAAATTCAATGTAGTGAGATAAAACAACATCTTCTTTTGCCATTTCTTGAAATCATTCCCATTGAATTTTTCCGTCTTCTCTCCATGAGTCGGAATTGACGCAACAACGGGCGTCACTAATGATGTAGACATTTCAGCCATGACTGCACAAAGACAAACACTATTGTCTTAAGGACAGATCACAAATTAAAACAAGACACCAATCCGAGAGCAAAGCAATAATCAAAGCAATAAATAGACTATATAAAATCGAATAGCTTCGGTAAAAAGTCACAAAGGACAGAATGCTTCGGTCAAATGCTTGGAAACAGAGAGCTTCGGTCATACGTCGCAAAAATCAACTAGAAAGGGGCGCAAAGCAACCCATACTATAGCACCAAAAAGTCAAAGAATTCAATTGAATAGAATGCTTCCAAAATAAAGTCAACACGTTCTGTTTGTGGGTCACTGGTCTGATCGAACAATGAAAGTTCCCTTGACCGAACAATTAAAAAAAATAATAATAATCACTTCCCTTGACTGAACAATGAAAGTTGTAAAAGAAATTGTTGAGGTCTGACCAAACAGAAAGAACCGAACGTATATTGGAGAATAAAATATAAAACACAGAACACTAAGACCGAACATGTAAAGAGAAAAGACCAAATAATGGTCTTCCGTAAAAGAGTCCTACGTGAATTAACAAAAATTCACTGGTCTTTTGAATAACCACAATATAAACGTAACAAAAGTTCTTTGTCTTTCCGTGAACGATCCTATGCACCAAATTAATCTACGAGAGAAAGAACAAATAGGTCGAACAAACGAAAAACCCGAACAGAATATGCATAGATTGAACAAAAAGAACCGAGAAAAGAACCGAACACTAGTCCAACAATAATCAGAAAAAAAATTGTCTTCAGATTGTTAGTTAAAGTTGAGAGGGCAGTGTTCAGACACGCAACAAAATAGGACAATAATAAAATCAACAACGGGCAGTGTTATAGTGTTCAAAGAACGACAGTTGCAGAACGAAACGCTCGAACAACAAATAAGTAAAACCTGGAGGTTACAAATTGATCCAAATGTCGAACGCTTGCAGATTGATCCGAACTTCGAATGCTTTCGTTTAGATTCAAGCCCGACGAATTCACATCGTGTCTTTAAGACAATTTTTGCCCCCTTATGCACTCATCCCTCTCTCGTGGTACTACAAGGAAAGACCAACCAATTTAACCGTATGTTATTGAATGATATCGCACAATTGACCAACCGGAATGAATGACCTTTTGACAAGACAAAATGAATTTGGTTTCTGTTCGAATATGCAAAATGGTGCTTGTTGGTCAAGAAGACACGACCGACCAAAAATAAAATGACATGAACGGAGAGTCACATTGTTCTGTGAAGGAACTGCTGAAAAGAGAAAGAAAAAATAAAATAATAATAATTTAAATTATTATTTTATTCGGACCCTGCCCGGCTCGATCCGATTTGAGCCGACCGGACGGGCGCACGTGTAGTGGTCACCGACTTAGCGTAGGTCCTCTCCCCTCCACAAAAGTAGAGTGTCCCTTGGGGCCCAACCCCAATTATGAGGTTCCCATATACTCTAACTTTGTTTCTCTCTTGTCCAATGTGGACTCCTACGTACATTTCTCATTCACAACTTTTAGGGACTACTTAGTCCCTAATAGGTAAAGCTAAGTCAGCCTCGACAAGGACGAATTCAAGCCGTGGAGGCGGGTGGTGACCTGTTCTACAAGGGAGGAGAAGGATTAGAGGCCGTTGTAGGTGGAGGCGGCGGGAGCAGCTTAGGCCAAAAGGCGGGCATAGGCTGGCTATGTGGGCTGAGGCTGCTCATTCTGTGGTCTACTCGACCATCGTGGTGGTGGAGAACTTGTTGTTCACTGAGGTTTGTGTTTGTTTCGTGGCGGGGGCTTCTAGTCTGTGTAGAGAGAGAGACTAGCCATATTTTTGCTGACCAAATTATTCCAGAAATTAGAGCATAGGCAATTTAGTCGAAAAATTGTAATTGAATAAAAAAAGGATAAAGCTAAGAAAGAAAGATCCCAAATTAAATTCTCGAGTTTTTCGTGAATTATTTTACTTTCTCATCTTGCTCTTCAAATCTTTGTGCTTGTTCTCCCAACCAAATCAAACTGAAGCTTCGTCTGTTTCCCTGGTCTCTCACCTCCTCCTTCATTCATCTCTCTCTACCTCTTTCTCATTGACACGGACACACCTTCATTCATTTTTGTGGGCTCAGGAAGCAATTGAGTGGGAAGATAAAGTACTCAAGAAATAATAGAGTGGGAGGACAGAAGATGTCTCGCCATGCATGAGGTCAGCGTGGCACACCATCTTGGTTGGGAACTCGAATAGGATCTCATTGGTCATGTGCTTTCCCGTCAAAGTCCTTGTCATTCCCTCCCAAAAGATGAACAACCCTCAAAGCAAATATCAAAATCAGTTTAACTTTGATGGCAATTCTATTATAAAGCAAATACTATTACTAAACACATGCTTCTCTTTCCTTTAAAACTTTCCATTTGAGAGTCTTTTCATTCTTTTTTCCCCTTTCTGGAGAGGCTTGATGAGAAGTTCCGGACACAAAGAGGTTAACTTTTTGAAGGAAGATTCAAGTTAGGAAAACCTTGCTTTTCTATTGCGTCAAAACATAATTTTTAGGACAAAATCAATTTGGAAGTTTTCTAATTTGGTTGGGAGAAAATTCTATAGAGAGAGTTCAAAAGCATAGAGGATTCTCTCTAATTTGGTTGGGATCTAAATCTATAGAGAGAACTAGCATTGAAAGTTCAAGATCTACATGAGAAGAAAGAAAATTCACAAAGACCACTCAAATATAATTTGGGATCTTTTGTTCTTAGGATTTATCCCTTTTTTTTTACCCAGTTATGGTTTTTGGATAAAATTGCTCATGCTCTATCACTGAAATAAGTTGACCAGCGAAAATTTGGCTAGCTGGTAAGCTGAGGCTCTTATTTGAGACCAAGTGAGCAATTTTCCTCATTTGATGACTGAAATCATACGCCATTTATGGTCGTAGAATTCCACAATTTTACAATTTCAATACAATGTTTAATGGCCATCGCACATTGCTAGAAGTTTTTTTTTTTTATCTAAAGAAAGATTTCATTCATTTCTCATAATAATACATAGGAGGTACACATAACTATTTCAAGTCTAGCAAACCTACATATTGCTAGAAGTTCGAGAGCTAAAAATTTGCATTTTATACATCCGTATCATCATGTGCGATAAGATGGGTTCAATGCTTTGAGGAAAATTCAATTGGGTCATCATATAAATCTCTTACTTTTTGATTTGCTATATTTGACGTCATATAATCACAAAACGATTTACTTCAGGATCTTTCTTGGTTTCTTTCTTCTTTTCAGTTGCTTCTTTTCAATAAGGTAACGAAGAAAATCGACGGCTGACCCGCTATAGCTTTCATAATCCGAAGGTGGGCAATCATGATCATGGAGCGTCATATTCTCAATCTAGAGTGCCCCTTATTCAACGGGGAATTTATTCTCAATTCTTAATCTAAACCCTATGCATGTGATGAAGCCACTGATTTATTTTCTTGATTTGTCAATTCAAATTTCCCCGTCGGAATCTTTCGAGGAAAGGACCGTTTCGTGGGGTCAATATTTTAGGGAACAAGTTTGACTTCGGCATGCGATGTAAGGTACTTTGACATGTGGAGGAGCCCTCAAGCCTCGTTCTCACATAGAGAAAGATTAGGATCTTCTTACTGTTGTGGTGCTCTTGTCAGAATCAGTATGGTCGGTTTGCAGGTAAACGGTAAACGGTCGACCGCGGGATCGAGTTTCACGAAGTTTGCAGCTTCCATGTGGAACTGGATTGTTCTTCACAAGCGGATTGAAAATTTTAGACATTGCATTGCGGGCAAAGAGCTCCTACAAAACATTAGGGTTGTCGATGATCTCCTTTCCATCTTAATTAGTGTAAGTTGAAATTAAAAAAAAAAACCATTCAAGCTATCCACAGTATAAGTCGGTGCTTTTCAAGAGAGAACGAATTTAAAAAGGGTGCAGTAAAAAAAAGAATGGTTATCGAATCAATCATAACCTATTTTATGTATGTTAATTCAATTCCAGTCATAATTTCTTTTTATTTTGTCAATACAGTCCTAAACATTTCATTAAATTTCAAAATCAATCATTTTATCTAATTTTTGCTAGAAAATGCCAATGTGACAGTTCGGTCAATCCAACTGTCCTATGCAATTGAGTCGGAGCATGATATGGATAATTTTAGGTAAAGAGAAACGAAGAAAGAAGAAGATGAATAGTAAGTGGAAAAAGATAACAAATTAGAAAATTCAGAAAATCAAGTAAAACAACTTTGTCGAAAGGTTAAAATGTTTACACTCGAATTTACATTCATACAATTTGTTTAAAATTGATTTGGTAATCTTTCTCAATAAGTATTAATACGAAAAATTCCAAAAGCTACATTGATATATCTCTTGTTTTGCCCCTCCACTACTAAAATTATTTACATTTTGAAATGACTCATGAATTACTCCATTTGTCAAAAGAAAAGGAAAAAAAAGAGAAATGAAGACCACTTGCACATTGTCCAAAAGTCAAACACCTAGTAATATAGTGAGAAACACCAAATATATAAGCAGAATGTGTAAGACTTTCTCAGTATATAAAATGGATTAATTAGCATATGGAGCCAAGAAGCTACAAAAGTCCTAAGGAAAGGTCATGAAGTGTGGTGTGTTGTGTGTATGGAGATAGTGAACAAGGAGTGGTCAATTCAGATGCACAAAATCAGATACTCGTGGAGTTAGTGGGCACCATGATTACCTTGTCTTCTTCAATATTATACCTATAAAGATTTGTTAGTGACGTGTAAGTTTTTCCTTTACTAAATTCATCAGTATATATCTTTTGAAATGGATATATTTTCCATTTCTTAATCTCATTTCTTTTTTTGGAAATATGAGCCTTTCGGTCACTTATGATATGTTATTGTCGACTGTCAGACGTAAGTACCATGTCAACCGATGATACAGCATGTGACATGATGAGCAAGGAGAAAAGGTAGATTTTACTAAAACGAACTCGAAATCAGTGTTGAGATCTTAGTTATTGACATGGACATTAACGTATAGCATCTCCTTTTACTAATGAGTAGGGATTGGATTAGATAACCAACCTTGGCGATGGTCTCTAGTGGCTCTTTTCGCCTTCCCCTTTTTTAGCTTTAAACTTCAGCTTCTTATTTTATGAATTTATGTAGAACCTTTATCGATGAAATCTATGCTCGTTCACCGAAAGTGCACGATCCAAAAAAGTTCACCTAATATAGCCACAATTAAGAAGTATGTGTGATTTTGTTTTTCTGAATAACATATTACATTACTAGGCAATTATGGGGAAATTCTCTAATCAATTCTTTAAACTTATTGTACGGATGTCAATTTAGTCTTGTATCATATTCTAATGTAGTTAGTCCAACCATTTTCATGGAAAATTGTTGATGTAGTGATGTGCCAAGTAGGACAGTACAACCGATAACTATTGGACTACCATGTCACCTATTTCTAGCGGAAATAGATTGGAAAGGCTACAATAGAATTTTGCATTAATGCTTAGAAATAAATTGATAAACTTGAAAAATTTAGCACTGAATTTACATATATATAATAGGCTTAATACTAATTGGGTAACAACCTATCTTGACTCAGTTAATACTTGGCAAGTGAAAAATAATATACAAGAAAGCTATATATCACGTCCAATTTATGTTGGATCATGTCACTTTAATTGCTTCATACACTTATGTGTCTTAGGGAAGGCATCGATTTCTTTTTTCTACGTTCCCACTTATTCTCTCAACCTTCATGAAAAGGATCCTTCTTAATCAAGTGCCCTTTTGTACCTTTAACTTAGATTATTTTAGTGCTAATCGCCGATCTAGCTTTAGGGTTTCGCAAAAGAATGAAGCAATGGATCTTATTATATGTAATCATAGTATGCTTGATATTATTTAAAAAGCCAAGTTGGGTTAGGCTTTGCCCACCCATGATTCTCCTAATTTTAGAACCTAAGTCGAGCACAAATCTTCTTCCTCCCGTTTTCACGTTGCTTATGGGGCACATGGATGGCGTATGTCTCTCTTGGACTGATTAAATTAATTATGTTATGTGCTTACGAAGAATATTTTATCCAAGGACAACCATTGAAATAAGGTTGAGAAAAGTTGGTAGTTCTTTACCCTACAAAATGATTTTTGTTATTGTAAGCATGCACTCTCATCTTATGATCATCCCGATGTATTGCGAAGTTCTTTATAGACTCTACTGGCCCAAACCAAATTCTGATCTTCTCAATTTTATATAATTATCTTCATCGTCATCATTATTATTAAGTAAGTAGATCTTCACTACGAATTATGATTATAATTCTCTCTCTCTCTCTCTTTCTCTCTCTCTCTCTCTCTCTCTCTCTCTCTCTCATGCCTTTGCCATTGAACATGTACATACCTACACCCATGTAGGAAGCCAGGAAGATCCTAGGTAGGATTAATTCATGTAGTTAGTCCTTAGTGCTATCATAGTCGACAGCCCTTAAGCGATTTGTTAGCCGTCCAAATGTTAGTATGATTTTAAGTTAGTGTGGGATCTAATACAACTCTCAGGTACCTAAATGCATAGTTGCTTGGGATAATAATAAAAAAAGCCTTAAGCCTATGATATAGATATCAATTTACGTCAATGACTCCTGTTGGTCATCGTCGAGGCCTCAAAGATTAGTGGAGTGAAATAGGGAAAAAATTAAGAAATAAAAAATCAGAAAAATTATTAAGAATTTACAAAAAAAATGTTTATAGTAGCACCAACAGTGGCATGTACAACAGATGGCATCCTTGTCAAATGGATCAGAAGGATGACATTGAGAAATTGCAAAAAGATTTAGTACTAAATTGACAAAGTTAAAAAATTTTAAGAATGAATTAGTATCCGTACAATAAGTTTAAAACTTATAGTGAGCTTCATACCATCATGTGATTCCACGTTAACTAGTGATTAAGGTAGTGTGCATGTAGCAATTATTAAATGAATGCATAACTCATGCATTGCGCAAGATGTATGACTAAAATCTCATAATATCTCCACCTAAGTAGGTTGCAACGGTGAATTTGGAATTATTTATATATTTAAGTTAAAAAATGGACTAAACACATTTTTTCTTTCCAAATTAACTTTTTATCCGAAGTTAAAACTGCCCGCTATTCTCTCTTCATCAAGTAGCCATCCACTTCACATATCTCTAACAACCGTTCACTGCATATTCAATCAGTCAGATAATCATGCACACTCTTAAAGGATGATTCTACAAGTATGTGTAGCGCATGTCTTGTCACTGGTATAAGTAAAGAAAATGTGAACACAGTTCCCGTATAAAGCAAGCTAGCACAATTTTGACGCGAAAACAATCAAGATGAACCCAACTTCTCTCATGAAATTCCAGGATTAAATATGTGTCTTTGTTTCATGTTGGAAATCATCGCCTGACAAATATTTAGTCAGAGTGCATGATATGGTTTACATAAATACAAATTATCTGCCTTCATCTCAAAATAAAGTCTTATTCACAGCCGTGCTATGTTGTGTCATATCAGCACTTGTTAGGTATACAACGGGCACCTTTTTTTTCGGGTAAATACACAGAGATGGAATTTAGAAATATGAAAATATACAAGTAAGTACCTAATGATAATTAGCTGTGTTAATTAAGAGTTTATGCCTCATCGTCAAAGTTAAAGGTTCGAAACCTGCAGTTGCTAACGTCTCAAGTGGAGGTCATGGTGTTGGGGTTCTATACTAGTCTTCCCAAAGGTATAAGAGCCTAGCCCTTTGGTGCTATTCGGGTGGGGGGCCGTGATGAAGTCATCGGTTATCACAAAAAAATAAAAAATAAATAAAATATATACATAGACACACAAGTAAGTCAATAAAAAGGTTTAGTACGAAGTAGATGTTAGAACCTTTCGCTCCCCCATTTTCTAAGCCTAGAAGTATTTCACTAGCTTCTACGAAAAGCGAAGCCCACTTCGATGTACACGGTGGAGGAAACAAATGGCACTTCAAATAAGTGATGATGCCTCACATTAAATTATGAAATCTATTCATCAATATCAAACTTTCACGTTCCATATTTAGAGAATAATCACAAAAACCCACCATCAAATTTCAATTTGACCATGCTTTAAATCTAGATTGGAAGCTTGCAAATTGCAACGTAGCATCGAATTCCATCGATGAAATGGACGTAAAGCTATGCAAACTTTAATTTAAGAAAAAGAATGGCCCCTCGTGCGGTGGATAGAAGCTCCTCTCTTTGAACTTTTCTTCGTCCACATTCCCTTTAACGCTTCGTAGGTCGATAGGTTGCTAAGAATATGTAAGGGCTTTAACCAAAGAAGAAAGGAAAGATTGATGGGTCATGTGTGTGCGTGCGCTTGATAAGGATGGAATAAAGGTGAGGTCTTTAATGATGCTTTCTTTCTTTTTACGAGTATCTCGAGTAGACATCACGGGACATATAGGTAGAGGAAATCATTCAGCCTATGCAGACTCACGTACACAATAAGCTATAAAGCAACTTGGAATTATGCAAGGAAGAAGTTTATTTTTCTATTCTTCTTTTTTGTTTGCTCAATTCAAAACTTTTCGATGAATGCATTTTGAACTTTTTTAATCCGAGATACCTACAACTTATATAGAAATCTCGACACGTAATTGACATGTAATTTTTTCATGATATTCTAAGTTGCTTAAGCAGAAGTTGCTTTTTGCTTTATAAAAAAAATAGTCAAACAAAATGGTCAGCTAAAAATAAAACAATTAAAGAACAACCAAGCAGACTGGGTTCTTACGTCTTCTCTTACCACTTGGGGATGGGAGCTTGATTTCTCTGAATGAGCCACTGCTCATACTACACTCTTTCCCTTTGTTCGGAAAAATTCCAAAAATCATTTGAGGTGGGGTGCATTTCTCTAACTTCTCTCCAAGGTTTTACATTATTCCCGATTACTCTTAAACTTGATTACTTTGATTCAATACTCCTTTAAGTTGGCCCTGGCCGGTAATAAAAAATTACCTATCAACAAACAAATGCTCGTCGGGCACGTGTCATGCCTTGTTAGGGGAAGTCTCCAAAAAAATATATTTACCCCTTGCCACCCCGTGCACAATTGAAAAACTTAGCAACCTCAATTATGTCTCAAGTTTTTAGGTCAGAAAGAAAGGACTAGTGTTTCTCGAGCATAGACTGTAGATCACTTAGCTCAAGGGGGAGAGCTGCTGTGAGAATGTTGTGGACTAAAGCGAACCTAACTAGGCGCTTTCTTGTTTGTGAGAAAATTGAGGTAGTGTTATTAAGGGGCAAGATAATTTTGGGAGGTGAGATACATGGGATCACGAGCACGTGTTCGTCGGCCAGCAATTGTTATCCCATTCGTAAAATGCTTACCCTTGATGGCCCTACCTTAATCTTAAAGAGAGTATTATTTTAACAAGATCAAGTTCAAGAATCTTTGCGAGATGAGCCTCAATAAAGGATTTGTGAAAATTTCCGTCATTGTTTTAAAAGGATTAAGTAAAAGATTGAGAAGGAAGGTACGCACTCGTGACAACAAAGAATTTTAAAGGTACTCATGACAACATAGTATAACCTTTGATATCATCATGATTCTCTTTCTCTGGCTGTGTGAAATAGATTCTTAATGGGAAGAAAGGTACCTCAATACTCATGTTACTATTCAAACAGGGATTGATTGTGAATTTATGGATTGCTCTCTAGTATGAGTCATTTCTTATCTAATTGATGATATTGCACAAGTCATTCTGTGGAGAATTGGAAGATGTTTCGCAGCACGCCCACTCAGAATGAAAGTGGCCTTACACGATGGACATTCAATATGTGAAAATATATATTTTGCTACCACAGCCGAGTGACGATGAAGAGTCCGAGTATATATCAGGTGCAAAATCCTTCTTTCCCATGGCAGCACTAGCTGTACATTATGACATACCATTCAAAAGGAATCTAATTTCCCTCCCGACCCCAGTAGAATTAGAGAATCATTCATATGCTTCTCTTTTTCACTACCTCTAGTTTCGGTCTCCATCTCTCTCACGTGGAAGGAGACCCCGCCTGATGCTTTCACCGGTGTTTCAACTAACTCTGGGATGCTGCTGTTAAGTGAGGTATGAATGAGAGGCCGTAATGGGTTAACGGACACGTGAAGTACTGTATAGAGTAGACAATCTACTGATCTAACACATGAACTTGGAGCCGTTCCATTTGATAAAGACATCCATCGCATGAATCTCTTTCATGTCTTCTAGAATTATGAAAAGTATTTGCAATGTCAAAACCCTTTCCAGTGGACCAAAAACTTTCTTGGACCACGGTCCAGTGAACCAGTCCTTTATAGCCGTTGTCATGGCGACCTGGTCTGCAATGGAGGAAAAGGATTAGAGGCTGTTGCAGGCGGAGGCGGTGGGAGCAGCTTACACCGAGAGGCGGCAGAGGCCGGCTATGTGGGCTGGGTTGAGGCTGCTCATCCTGTGGTCTACTCGACCATCGTGGTGGTGGAGAACTCGTCGTTCGCTGAGGTTTTTGTTTGTTTCGTGGCAGGGGCTTCTGGTCTGTGTAGAGGGAGAGAGAGAGAGTGTGATCAGAGGGATTCAGAGGAGATGAATACTCATAGCAAAAGAAGAAGATGTTTTGCTTAATAGAATTATGGACGACCAAAAAGAAAGTTCCTAATTTGTAGCGATATTTTTCCTGCTAACTTACAAATTACCAAAGATAAAATAGTATGTGCTAATAAGCTTACCAAAAAAAAAAATAGTATGTGCTAATAAAAGTCTACATATTATGACTTTTTTTTTGGTAAGTACATATTAGGACTTTGGACCTAATTTTTTTTTAATAAAGATGTGTATGAGATAAATAATCATTACGAGCAATGTTTGTAGGGAAAATTTCAAATTAGGATATGAACTAAAGATATTTTTTCAAATAAAAGTTCAAAGTGGACATTATTTCAAATAAGATTTTAGAGTTGCCCACTTAGCCTTAAATAAGGGCTCCAACTTGCCGACTAGCCAAATCTTTGCTGATCAAATTATTCTAGTAACTAGAGCACAATTTAGTCGAAAAGTTGTAAATGGATAAGAAAAGGATAAATCTAAGAAAGAAAGATCCCAAATTAAATTCTAGAGTTTTTCGTGAATTCTTTTACTTTCCCATGTTGCTCTTCAATTCTTAGTGCTTGTTCTCCCAACCAAATCAAACAGAAGCTTCGTTTGTTTCCCTGGTCTCTCACCTCCTCCTTCATTCATCTCTCTCTACCTCTCTCTCATAGACACAGACACATCTTCATTCATTTTTGTGGGCTCAGGAAGCAATTGAGTGGGAGGATAAAGTACTCAAGAAGTAATTGAGTGGGAGGACAAAGTATGTCTCGTCGTGCATGAGGTCAGCATGGCACACCATCTTGCTTGGGAACTCGAACACGATGATCTCATTGGTAATGCGCTTTCCCGTCAAAGTCCTTGTCGTTCCCTCCCGAAAGATGAGCAATCCTCAAAGCAAATACCAAAATCAGTTTAACTTTGGTTGCAATTGTATTTATAAAGAAAATATTAAAACACGCGCTTCTCTTTCCTTGTAAGCTTTCCCTTTGAGCGTCTTTTTACCTTTTTTTTTCTCCCTTTCTGGAGTGGCTTGATGAGATTCCGCCCACAAAGAGGTTAACTTTTTGAAGGAAGATTCAAGTTAGAAAAACCTTCTCTATTGCATCAAAACAGAATTTTTAGGACAAAATCAATTTGGTATCATTCTGATTTTGTTGGGAAAAAATTCTATAGAGAGAGTTCGAAAGCAGAGAGGATTCTCTCTAATTTGCTTGGGATTTAAATCTATAGAGAGAACTAGCATTGAAAGTTCAAGATCTATATGAAAAAGAAAGAAAATCCACAGAGACCCCTTAAATATGATTTGGGATCTTTTGTTCTTAGGATTAATGCCTTTTATTACCCAGTTATGATTTTGGATGGAATTGCTCATGCTCTAATCAACTGGAATAAGCTGACTAGTGAAAATTTGGCTAGTTGGTAAGCTAAGGCCCTTATTTGAGACCAAATGAGCAACTTTAGATTCTTATTTGAGATAAATAAAACTCTAGTTTCTTATTAGAAAAAGAGAACGGCTATATTTCAGGGGCATATTGAAAATGTTTCCATATATTGTATGAATGTTAATGATTATAATCAATATGATTAAGAGTTGGTTCAATTAAGTTTTGGGAAAAGTCAAATGTGCCCTTTTGCTTTTCTCCAAAAAATTAAAATTTCATATAAAATTATGAAATAAGTAATATGTAAATCTATATGTTAATGTGAATGTGGTAAAAGCTTTGAATGTTTTGAATTAAAAAAAAATCAAAGTGCATAAGCCGAAAGGTTCGAACTAAGCAAAAAGTTAAAAAATTAAAATTCAATCAAAATAAACCTAAATAATGACATTTCGAACCATTCCAAGTTTGTACTAGGTCTCACAAAAAAAAAACACAATTCTAAGCGATTTTAGCATTCATCAATTTATCCACCATCTAATTAACACTTTAAATCAAAGTTTTTCTATTGCTTTGATTATCGTAACTTTTCATACAAGTCTATTTTATCTCAATAGATAAAATTAAGAATAATGATACAAATGATCTTTGAATTTTGGTATAATGTATAATGTGATATTAATTTACGCTATTTAATTGAAAGGGACTTCCCATCATATATGCTCGGTGTATATCCTCTCTCTTAATGTGATATGAGTTTTGTCAGCAAATTTTTACCAGAAGAAAGATGTACATCAACGATTTTACATCACATCCAAAAGAAAGCAAGTAAATATTGAAAGTACTTGATTTCTGCTCTAAAAGAACTATGAATGAACTAAACGGATTATCTATATCAAAATTAATAAATTCCCTACGTGAGATTTGTTGGAGGTATTTGCTCGAATCTCCAAATCTGCTTTGAGATTACTGGACGTACACAATTCAAAATGGCATCAATACACTCGAATAAAGTATCACAAGACAATATAACAACAAAATTGAAAAGAAATAGAATAAGGAAACCAAGACCTATGTTTGACACATTTCCTTGAAATAAATTTGTTCCGTCTAGTACACGTGAGGCTCCGTAAATAGGTTCTTTGTCTCCTCCAGTACATGTGAGGTTACGTGATGTCTGTTTCCCATGATACAATAGTTTGTAGCAGTGAAGATTAAGCACTTCGGAGTTTTCGGCAAACTTGAACGTCTCTATTCAACACTTATCAAAACAATGCAACACAACTCTTTCGAAAGACAATGTAATGTTTAAATACTTTCGAAATCAGTGTCTGCTCCAGCAATAAAGAAATGAAAGAGGTTTTAAAATCAAATCGGGGAAATGTTTCTGAGGGATCTAGTGCGATCACCTAGAGGGGGGTGAATAGGTGATTTTAAAAACTTTTGCGGAAATATGTAAAACACAACGTGTGAAGCATGATATTTGAGTGATATACAAAGAACTATAAACACAAACAGAGAGTTAAGAGAGTAGAGAATAAGACACAAGGTTTATAGTGGTTTGGCTTAGCTCAAGCCTACGTCCACTCTTTCGGCTGACAGCCTATCAGCTGGATTCTACTATGAATCAAAAGAGTTACAAATCAGTTCTAAAACTTCACCGAGTCTTTTGCTCTCACAGCAAGTATGTGTAATACTCTTTTGTTTACAATGTAAGTGCGCAATAAATGAATAGTTCTAAACTTTGGAATTAAACTCTTATCAACGTTCTTCTAAAAGACTTGAAATATATCCCTTAAATACTCCTTTATGCTAATACGACCGTTGATACTTTCCAAAGGAATTCTTCCAATCAACCCGTTGGACGAAATCAGGAATATCTCAAGTAATCTTCAGATCGTGTTAAGAGCCCGTCAATCCCGGTCGCCCATACAATCGGGATCTTGGTTTCCTTAAGTGAATATTTGTCACTTTTACCCTATCTTTAGAGAATCCAATATGCCAATAATAAACTTCATAACTTGAGAATAATCAATCTTGTTGATCCACATATATGTTGTCTGAAATTCACTAGTATCAGAGTCGTAAGAATATCCTCTTACTCAAACAGTCATTATAATTCCGACTTTCCAGATTTTACCAAATTTGACTTCCAGACGATACGTGTCTAACATTTTCAGATGTTAAAGATTTGGCTACCTTCAAACGATATAAGTCAAATATCTCCTAGATGTTAAAGATCTGGTAATCTCCAGATGAAACAAGATCTACCATCTCTCTAGATGATACACATTTTGGCCACAACTTTGTATTTGACTTTAAGTCAAATCACGGAGTTTTGTCCTCTTGTCATAGAGTTTGACATAGAGTCTTGTTATCTTCAAAATCATCAATAGATCTTCCTCTAACAATTTCCAAATTAATTTACCGTTATCGAATTCAACGGTGGTTATGGTATTAAACCAACCGTTACAAACGTTTCGAGTATAATTATCAAATAAATCCGTCGTTACAACTTAAATCCATAACCCATTGTTACGAAATAATGGATTAAACTCATCATTAAATCTAAGTTTGGCCATTTTCATACTTTAGCTTTTGAGTCTGACCATTTTCCAGACTCAAACTCTAGTCCTTCTTAGACTCAGACGGTTTACAGACACAGACTCATACTCTGGTTGTTCTCAGACTCAAACGGTCTCAAACTCAAAAGTTGGCCGTCATTACAAGACAATTAACTCACACTTTTGAATTATAAAACGTTAATCTATAAGGCAAAAACTGGCTTGTCGTTAAGCCCACTTTCCAAGGTTGCACTCGAGTACGCGGGTCTCATGCTCGTGCCCATGTTCAAGTTTGTAGAGAACTAAATTTGCATCCCCCTGCGCCTGTGCGCAAGGGATAGTACTTGTGTTATTATTACTACTCTAAAGGAGTGTAACCGCTTATAAAGCACTTTAAAGCCTTTTTGCTTTTCAATGTGTGACTAGTATTTCTTCACTTCCTACTTCCAACTCAAGGGTGTTCTTTGAGTAACAATTTCTCATTTACCTATCAATTTAATTTCATATTTCCAACAATCCCCCACATGAATGAAAATTGTTTTAATTTTGACTCTGTGACAGAATTCAGCATCCGAAACCTGCATAGGATAGGTAGGAGTCTCCCTTTAAACCTTCTTTTGTGAAATCATACTTACTTCACTAGTTGTCCAATATACATGATATCCTTGAACTGTCCTGCTTTCTTATGTAAAGAGCCATACACTTCACACATGAATCAAATCATTTGTTTAGTTCTCATGGTTATGTTCATTTTGGCTTGAACATCTTCCTAGTTCTGCAAGAGTTTAGAAATAATTTAGCTCCTGAATTCTTCTTTGAAGCGGCCCTACTTCACTCTCACATAGATGATTTCTTAAGTCTTGAGCAATTTGTTTGCTTTACTTAATTATCATTAAAGCAAAATTGCTATCATTTTTTCTGTACACAGTCACTTTCAACATAGGAATGGATTGAGGGATATCCCCCACAGTGACCTCAATAAGTCTGTATAGTAGATTGTCCCTTTACCTAGATCTTGGGATCTCCAATCAGCTAAGTTGGCTTTTCCTCCATACTCATCATTCCTTTATGGGCTTTAGTCTCATTCCACTTGTCAATTTTCAACTAACTCTATGTTTAACCCTTTGGTTAGCGGATCCATTATGTTATCATTTGACCTTACATAGTCAATAGAGGTAATTCTAGTTGAAAGTAGATGTCTAATGGTATTATGTCTACGACATATATGTCTAGACTTACCCTTATACATGTTACTTTGTGCTCTTTCGACTGTAGATTGGCTATCACAATGGATACAATTTGGTGGCATAGGTTTTTCCCATTTTGGAATATTCTCTCAGAAATGGCATAGCCATTCAGCCTAATCTCCACATTTATCCAAAACTATAAATTTGGATTTCATTGTGGATTTGACTATAATAGCTTTTTTACAGGATTTCCACGATACGACTACACTCGCTAGTGTAAATATATATCCACTTGTAGATTTCGAGTCTTTCACATCAGATATCCAGTTCACATCACTATATCATTCCATAACAATTGGGTATCTGATATAATGCTAATCATAATTCTAAGTTTTGTCGTAAGTACCTAAGTACTCTCATTATTGCTTTTCAATGGTCAGCACTTGGATTGCTCATATATCCACTCAATTTGCTAACCGTATAGGTAATGTCTGGTCTAGTACAACTCATTAACTACATCATACTTCCAATAACTCTTGTGTATTCTAATTGAGAAATACTCCTTCCTTTATTCTTAGAAAGATGAAGACTATTGCCTAGAGGTGTACTAGTAATACCAGAATCATTCATGTTGAGTTTTTCAATAATCTTGTCCACAAAGTGTGATTGGTCTAAAATAAGACATTCTAATGTTCTTGTGATTTTTATCCCGAAAATAGCATAAGCATGTCCCATATCTTTCATGTCAAATTTTTGAATTCAACATACTCTTGGTAGACTTGATCACTTTACCATCACTACCAACAATTAGCATACATCTATGTAAAGGCATAAAATGACATAACTATATTCTATTTCTTTGATATAGACACATTTATTATATCCATTGATCTTAAAATTATTAGTAATCATTGTATTATCAAACTTTTAATGCCACTGCTTTGATGCTTGCTTTAGGCCATACAATGATTTCTCCAATTTATAAAATTTCCTATCTTGTCCTGGAACTATAAAACTCTCCAGTTGTTCCATATAAATTTCTTCATCCAAATCACTATTAAGGAAAGCTATTTTCACATCCATTTGATGTAGTTCTAGATTTTGCAATGCAGCTATGCAAGTATTATCCTAATGGAGTTTGTTCTCATCATAGGAGAATGTGTCAAAATAATCTAAGCCTTCTTGTTGCTTGTATCCTTTGATTACAAGTCTGGAGCCATCAATGTTCATTTTCCTTTTAAAGATCCATTTGGACCTTAAATGTTTACAGTCAGGAGGAAGATCTACTAGCTCCCAAGTATGATTATGCAAAATAGAATCAACTTCACTTTTTATTACTTCTTTCCATATAAGTCCTTCAGAAAAAGGGACAACTTCTACATAATTTAGTGGTTTCTTTTCTAACAAATAAGTTGGAAAGTCATTCCCAAATGGTTTTTCCATTCTTACTCGTTTGCTACGTCTTGGTTCTAGTTGATGATCAGAGTCATGACTTTCATGATCTGAATCATTCATAGCTTCATTCATTCGTTTAGACAAACTTAATCCATCATTGGATTTACACGGAAATACATCTTCGAAGAATAACGCATTTCTCGATTCCATGATCGTATTCTTGTGAAGATCAGGGTTTTTATATTCATACACAAGAAATCAATATGCATTGTTGTTATGTGCACATCTTATAAAGATATAGTCCACCGTTTTAGGACATATCTTTATTTTCTTTAGTGTTGGAACAACTACTTTTGCAAGACACCCCCACATTGACAAGTGTTTTTAGGATGGTTTCCTACATTTCCATAACTCATAAGGGGTTTTGTCATCTTTCTTTCGAGGTACCTTATTTGAAACGTAATTTCTTGATAAAAGAACTTATCCTCACATATTTTGGAACAAACCCAAACTTAATAATATTGTATTCATCATCTCTTTCAATGTGCAATTTTTATGTTCCATAACACCATTTAATTGAGGAGAGTAAGGTGCAGTTACTTCATGCACAATTCCGTGTTGTGCACAAAATTCACCAAATTGTGCTTCATACTCACTACCTCTATCACTTCTTAATCTCTTAATTTTCTGATTGAGTTGATTTTCAACTGCATTCTTATTGAGATCAAATTTCGCTAAAACTTCACTTTTGCTTTTAAGCAAATATACATGGCAGTATTTTGTGCTATCATCAATACCTGTAATAAAATAATTATTATCACCTCTCATTTGTATAATTTTCAAATAGCAAACGTCACTATGA